>VXBB01019803.1:169268-269943 GCA_013399915.1 Illadopsis cleaveri
TGGTTCAACCCCAGCTGGCAACTAAGTACCATGCAGCTGTTCGCTCATTATTTCCCTGAGTGCGATGGAAAGAAGATTCATGAAAAGAAATATAAAAACTCATGGGTTGAGGACTGTTAAGAACAGTTAAACAGTACAGAAAAAAACCAGAATGAAATATAATAATAAAAATAAAATTTTAATTACAAAAACACCCCCTAACAACAGCAAATAAGTAAACTCCAAGAAAAACAAGTGATGCACAATGCTCACCACCTCTGACCATTGCCCAGCCTGTTCCCAAGAAGTGGTTTGCCCCTTCTAGCCAAGTTCCTCTCTTCCCTCCCTCCCCCCAGTTTTCATAATGAACATGACATACTATGGTATGGAATACCCCTTTGGACAGTTTGGGTCTGCTCTCCTAGCTGTGCTCCCTCCCAGCTTCTTGTGCAGCTCCTCATTCACAGAGCATGAGACGCTGGCAAGTCCTTGACTTAGGGTAAGCACTGCTTAGCAACAACCAAAACATCAGTGTGTTATCAATGTTTTTCTCATGCTGAATCCAAACCACAGCTCTGTACCAGCTGCTAAGAAGAAAATGAACTCTATCCCACCTGAAACCAGGACAAGCATATAAAAATGCTACCAAGCAACTACAGAAGCAGCAGAGCTGTTCTCTGCATGTGTTCCAATACAGTTAGTTAGCTTTACTGCTTTTTTTGACTCTCTGAAGCATGAAAGATGGAGAAGCTTGCACACTTCTCGTATTGCTGAGTGACCACTCATGTTCTGTCCGAAGAAGTGGATTCAAGCATGTCTCCAAATGCCTCCCAAGTCACCCCAGTTCCAGCCTCAAGAAAGACTCAAAGCTATATCATGCTCTCCACCTACCAGCCTAGACTTCCGCAGAAAGGAAACCTAGGAGCAGAGATCCAAAAGAAACCATGGTGTTACCTAAACAGATTACAAGTCCAGGTTATGTTGTGGCACACATTCAGGGACAGGTTAGCTACTGCCAATGACTCCTCTGTGGGTAAAGAGTTACTGGGTGGGCAACTAGGGACAGGAATAAAAAATCTGTATGGCTCTAAACATGTACTTGTCAAAGAAAGACTGTTCCAAAATATAGCACCTCTTATATAAACTGGATATCTTTCATATTGTCTTATGTAAATTATTTTATTAACAGAGCTCTACAGTTTGGGCAGTTAAGCTTTGTGTCTGGCATCACCTGATGCCCTGCCAGTGCTGCTCAGGCTGCAGCTCAGGGACAGGATGGTGGGCAGGCAGATGGGCCTGTCCTGATCCAGTTCTCAGTCCAGCTCTGCTGTCTGGGCCTGCCTGACCAGAACTCCCATCATAGCCAGCAGGTACCTACACAAAGATCACTGCAGGCATTAAGGTCACCAATAACAGAGTAAGATTTTTAAAATACTGTGTTAAAGGACAGTGTGCATCTGTCAGCCTTCCACCATATGGCCGAACCCTTCTCCATTTCCTCTCTATGCCTTAACTAGTCTTTTTCACAATAGATAAGCATTTTGACTGTAAGCTTACAGAGCTGGGAAAAAAACTCCCAGATAAAAAAGGAATTCTGTTACCAATCAGAAAACTAAAATATATAATTTCAGTAACATAACACTGCAGCAATAAACAAATAAGGTACCAAGAAATCTAAAAATATTTATGTTTTAAAAAAGAGCATTGTTTCCATATACCTTACTTAAAAAGCAGTATGAGAATTATAAACCTTACTGCTAAAGTGTTCTAAATAATTATGTTCAAAGCAGACTACTCCTTCATCTAGTACAAGTCAGCCTCACGCTAGAAAAATCAACAATACGTTGAAAACTGTACATGTACATTCCAGTCCAACACACAGAATGACCAGTCCATATCATCACCGACAGCCTGTTGTCACCATTTGGTTTTGGTTCTTCTCAGAATATTTATGGCAGTCTTGAGAATGCAAAAAGTTCTTTAAAACAAATATTATACAGAACTTGGATCAAGAACAAAAAAGAAAACAACCAAAAAAAGAAAACATTATGAAAGAATGACGAAGCACAGGGGAAAAGAACTATTGTGAAGACAATAGTTTCAAAACCAAACACCCACTCATAACTGGCAATGTTTAAGTCACAGAGAACAAAAAATGCCTGCCCAGAAATGACATGTCAGCTAACATTGAAATGTGTGTTGCAGGAAGAAAAGAGAAAAATGCTTACCTGTGAATAGAAAAAGACGCAATAGACCTAACGAGGGATGCCACTGCTCCAACTTTAGCAGCTTCCACTGCTCCCTGCAACCTGTATTGAACAGTTTCACCATAACTGATGAAAGGTTCATTGTAGACGACAATCTTTCCCTTGGCCTCCTGAGCTCGTCTGTGCAGTTCATTAAATGAGGCTACAACTATGACTTCTGCCGTAATTCCTGTAAGAAAATATTACAGTGGTTTTAGCAATGCTTTCCAACAGCTCTCCTATGGCCACTTCTAACAGACAGAAAAACATGGGCTGTGCAGAACTCAGGAAATCAGCATTAGTTTTTTTCCTGACAAAGGAAGACTATGTGAAATGCTTCATCAGGGATCGGTGCTAAACAGACGCGACAGAACCCTGACCAAGTACATGCACCTCTGTAAACCATGCTATCAGGCTGGTATTAAAACTTAACTCGAAGGGCAAGAAGGATACATGGAGGGAATTTTGTTGTCTGCATATGCTTTAATGACTCATTGTAATAATTTATAATACAAAAACATTTGCAAAAGCTGCCTATGGGATTAATTTAAAAAAAGATAGTAATTTTTTCATGGAAATGTTTTGATATGTTGCTAAACAACTTAGCTTAACGTGAGACAGCTGGAAGCCCATATTTTTAGACTGTAACTCTTATAAAAAGATTTTATCCATAAATGAAACTAAATTAAAGCTCTGCAGTGTCAAAAAATTTTGCAATGTGCTTAATAATAATAATAATAATAATAATGATATCATCTTCATATTTAAGTCAGGAGAAAGTAACAGTTCTATTGGATCTCGTTCTGGGACTTTTTCCAGGAATCCACATTTTCCAGTTAATGATATAGAAAAAACAGGCAGGTTCTAGTGAAGGACTATTCACACATGGTAAGTTAGATCCCACACAGATCTTTGTTTTCAATAGTTCGAATAGTTTTAAATTGCTGTATTGTCTTACTTGAAAAAATAAATAATGTCACAGATAAGCCAGAGAATCCTTCTAACTTTTAAGGACATTAATTGAGGAACTATATTTCATAGTATTTGAGAAGTAATTCATTAAAATGAGCACAATGCTTAAAATTCAATTTTGTTGATTGGTTACAGAGATAAGTAGAGACTGCTTAACAACATGGGCTGTGTACTTTACTTCTAAATATAGAAGAAGTAATGAATGTCTGAAATTTTAGTGTTGTACATTTCACCTAATAGTCACAAAATACATCAATGGAAACTGAAACGAATAACAAATCCTCTAGCAAGGATTTATCAGAATAAAGTGAAACTATCATGTTTTTAAGAATAAAATTATTCTCCTTGAAAATGTCTCTTTTGTTGTTGTTGTTGGTTGGTTGTTGTTTGTGTGTGTGTGTAGTAAGAATTATTTAGATGATTTCAAAGACTTGTATTTAAGACAATAATAAATGAGAAAAACTCTTAGAATAAGAGGAAGGTAATGTCTCACAGTATCAGTGTGCCCAGGCTCATGGTTTTTTTAAGATAAAACGACACTTCAAAACCTTAAAGAAACCATTCCACAGAAGTTTTGTTTCGTTAGAATGTACCATTAAGAGTTCAACAGATATTTACTGCTACAACAAAAGTGAGTTTTAGCTACAAAAATAACCTAGTGCAAGAGGCATAAAAATTTTAACTATTCAGATTCTTACCTTAACCTGGCAATGTTTTAGAAAGGCAAACCAAAGAATCAGCTTCACATATTACTAGCTGCTGTTGGCAGGCAGGTGAGCATACTAGCAGACTCCAGCTGGTTGTAATTACTGGCAGGTTCAGCCACCTAGTTAAGGAACATCCCAGCAACAGGATAATTTTGGGTATGAAACCATGCCACTGGAAATAAAGCCAAGTATCTGCAAAATTTCATTTTCCACAAGAGAAGTTGTGGTCTCAGTAGGTTAATACTGTAAACTCTATTTCATATTATCTCTCCCCAGTGCTCCACTTGGATCATGCAGGAGGCACTGGAAGGACACACGTCTTGGTGACTGTTTGTCAAGGGAAGCAAGGACTGTAACTCTCCTGGGCATTACTGCATACATGAACAAATAGCAACTCTGAAAAGTTTTTAAAGAAGGCTACAGACAGCTAGTAAGTTTCTAAAATTCCTAAGAAATATGATGGTGAAATACATTTATGGCCCTTCCTAGATGACAAGCATCAGAGGTTTGTACAGTGAGAATTACTGAGAATTGTGCTAAGGGAAAGCTAAGGGAAAGAACAGAGAGTTGCAAACTCTAGCTCAGTATCTCTACCCTTGAATGTCATAAATAAAGCCATCCTTAAAAACAAAACAAACGTTCTCTCTGCAAGTTTAACCTGGTGCCAGCATGGTATACATGAAGTATGAATTACAGTGCTTTCCATAACAACGTAAAACTTCACTCTTGCATAGCTTTTGATTAATTCAATTAGTCATTTGCATTTTAGTGCCATTTTATGCCATTTCAGATTCTTCGACTGAAGTGGCAAGTGCAATGTTTATCTTAAATATCTGGACACATATTCACAAACTACCCTTAAACCTTCTGTGCAAAAGGAGAAAAGAAACAAAACCCCCAAGAGTTTGTCTTTTTAAGGAGAATGAGTTATTCCCTTTGGAAATTGGAAATGTCTCACCTTACTGAGCCTTTAAGCAAATTAATAGAAATCTACCCTAGCGTCTTCTAGCAATTCAATGTCTCATGGCTCTGCTTCCCATGTTGAAAGATATTGTCACTCTTTCTTACACCTATCATTATATTATTGGCTGTGTGTTATTGAACAGAATTCTTCAGAAACCCCATGTAAAGAGGGAGACAGATTGCCTGCTTACTTAAGCAAGATATAAAGATTACAACACACACAGCCCAAGAGATGAATACAGAGTATTTGGGGAATTAGCTAAGTAAAGGGCATGAATCATAGAAAGCAGAATTACAAGCACGAAAAACTTGGCTGAGTGTATAAAGATGAAGACTATTTATTTGATCTCATCACATGAAACATATTGTTGGGTTGGGCAAATGAGCAAAAGAATCTAGCTAGAACTATGGGTTTCCTCTCATTTCTCGTATTAAACAGCAAATTGTACCCTATTCTTTCTGAGAATTAAGGTATAGGAAGGGTGTTCATGGTGGAAACAAGCAGGCAATTTTCACTTACCAACAAAATTATATTTTACAAAGTATACTGAAATGTATGTTTCTATCTCAAAGTTGAATATGTCACAACTTTGATGATCACACTGTCAGCTGAAATAAGTAGTATGATGTTGCTTCGGGTGTCTCTCTGGTCAGCCAGCACTCNTGATATGCATTAGCAATCTAAAATTGGTCTCAGGCAGGATGAACACAAGATTGATGTGTATATTTACATATAAGTATGTATGTATATATGAATAGGTATATATGCATGTGTATATATTTAAATAAATAAATATATATATAAGCACACACACATATATATAAAAGCACTCATAAATCAGCTGTGTGTACCACTGCCATAGAGAAGAAGTCTGATTCCTGGCATGAACAATTCTGTCAGAATGCAATGATGCAGGGAGTAGATTAGTTCGAAGGGGATTCCTCACAAGATAACTTTTCCCCAAGATAAACTGCAGCTAATATTTAAGTCATTTTAGTATCTAGAGATATGCATCTGTCTGTCTTAGTAACAGGTTTCAGTGAAGAGAAAAATAAAAGGAAAATCCACCCTATTACCAGATTTTAAAGACTGGTGACTCTTTATTAAAACATCAATGAAATTTTATACAGAATACATTTTTATTTATCACTATCCCAGAAACAATCTATTCACAAACACACAGAAATTAAATCAAGTTAGTTACAATATATTACTATATTAAAAGGATTTAGTAAACCCAGAAAGAAATATTATTTGCATACTGTTTAATCTTATTGGATACCATTTTCTTCATTACTTAATTATGGCCTTACTTTCTTCTTTTTTTTCCCAGGCTCATTTTTGTCATCCAGGTAATAGCATCAGTACCTTGGAGATCCAGTTACAAAGCCAAATGAAGTCATCATTAATTTGACAATAAATTCTTTTCAATAGCAGCAAGCAAACAACTCACTCCTATGGATCTCCTAAACCTTATTTACTTCACACTAAAGAAAGAATCATGATTTCTTCTACAAATCACACTATGGAACAGTGATGCTACTGATCCATATGTACTGAAGCTGCCACTGTCACATAAATAAGCAATGGGTAAGGCAATTTTTGCTTAAAACAATTAAAATACAGTAATTTTAAGCCTAGACAAGACAAAGCTGGAAAAGAAATATCAACACAAGAAGTCAACAACAATTGTTGTGATAACTGGAAATTTTGAAACTGGAGGAGATGTATCTGAAACATGTCCTGGCCTCTTTAGTCATGACAGCAAGAAGGAGACAGGATGTTACTTTCCCGTTCATCAGAATCAGGCATCAGGATATCAGGACAGGAAATCAAGAGAGTTCTTCATGGTAGAGCAGGGGCAACAACACCACAATCACAGTGCCTGAACCCCATGTGGTGGTCACAGCCCTGCCTCACAGACCAGCCATGTCAGGCCACCCTCACACCTCATCTCCTGCAACATCCCAGATTTCTCTGTTTCTACTTCAGCTCTCCCCACAAAGCTAATTTAGCCCAGAAGCTGCTTCATCAAGTTATACTGTAATCTATGCTGACCCTAAACACATGCAAGCAGTAGCCCCAAGCTTTTCTTACCTTAGTCTGGCTATTCCCATAGTCCTTCAGATCTGATCATCTTTCCAGATTAAAAGCACCATGCTCCTGCATCTTTCAGATCCAGCTCACAAATACTGTCTCGTGCTCATTTGCAAGGGAGCTTCTTTCACAGAGCTACAGAGAATCTAGAAATTTTTTGCGTGGGTCATAAAATACAAAGGTAGATATGTATGGCTGGAGATAAGGTAGTAGTTGGGACAGGTCAAAGGAAAGAAGGTCTTGGGAACTGGAGGGAAAATGCAAATATATTCTTCAAAGCTAAGTAAGATTAGGAACCTGGCATTAAATCCTTTTTTAAGTTCAACATCCTCTAAAATAAGCTCAGAAAACATTCTCCCCCTCAATTTCTATCATACCTCTCTTAAAAACTTGTTGTTTTCTAACACTCTTCAGGAATTAGTTCAGCTTTCCTGCAATGCTCCACAAACTTCAACTAGAATTTTAGAAAAACAAACACAAATTCTTTGCCTCTAATGACCTCATCCAATTAAGGCTTTGTGTCAGGCTGAAGCAAATGAAAAATTAATATTATCACTTTTTTTTCCTGACTCAAAAATTATTAGCATGTACTGAAAATTTGAAATATTCTAACACCTAGGAACACATTTGTTCGGTCAACACATATAAATATTTACTAATATAAGAATTATAATATGAAGAAAATACTAAATATTTTAGGGGAACTGTGAAATGAAGAAGAGGGTTTTATCAGAAAGAAGGATTTTGTAAAATATGAACAATACTTCTAAAAGATGTGACCTTCCTACTCTGTGGAAAAGCAGAGAATTACTTCATGAAAATAAAATTACATAGGACAGTTATAAAAAAGGATATGAGACTATTCAGCTCTGATGCATTGCACAGAGACTAAACGTATTGTACCATTCCTTAAGAACACAGAGAAAAATAAACACTACATAACAGTTACATTTTTGACAAATATGACTAAAAATTTCCAGCAAGTACTGGATCTCTTTAGAGCAGTTTGGCTTGTGATGACATGTAGCTTCCTGCGCAGCACAAATCCTAGGAGAAAACGGGTTGGTCTCAACCCCCAGCACAAAGCCTTGGATGCCAAAAGAGAGGGACAAGAGGTTAGGTTCTCCCAGGAGCAGCCCTGGATGGAGCACAGGCTTGCTATGCAATGTATAGGGAGAATCAGACACCCAACACCAAGATCCACAAAAAGCAATTTCTGAGACCACAGGTGCTCAAGGCAGCAAGTCCTGAGGACAGCCATTCCCTTCTTAGTGAGTCAAAGGTGCCAGTCACCACTGGCTGTCCCTTGGGATGAAGGTAACGTGTCCATCCAGCCGTGTCTGCATACCCCACACATTCAGAAAATCATATTCAAATCCTGCCTTCAATAGCTTCAGCCTGGCCTTAACATCCTTGGGTAACCACTCTCAACTCAGTGACACTACAAAAGGACAAGACCAGAAAATTCAATTTTTTGCCACTGGCAATCCACACAGTTCACTTGAACGTTGGTTAAAGTAGCAACTGGAACCCATGTTCTCTTCAAACAGCATGTCCACCTCAAAGCCATGCAGCTACTTCTTCTCTCTAAATCTTTGAAATGCTGCTGCACTAACTTTTAGCCCAGATGCTGGACCACTGAACACCACAGTGTCTGATGTCCTTCACAGATGTCACTTTTTATGTTCCAAGAAAAATAGTAGCATAATTACTATACCACAAGCCATGCTGTTCTAAGTAATAACAAACAATCCAGGCACGCAATACTGAGGCTCATGGTCTCAAGATGTTGATCAATAGCTCCTCAGACATGAAAAAAGAGGAATCCAGTGAAGACAGGAGGGCTTTGCTGTGCACTGTGCTCTCATGCCTACGACTCTCTCCAACCCTGTTCTCAGCACTGAACCCCTCATCAAAGGGGTCCCTCACCCAAGTCCCTCCAGAAGCATCGCTTTTCTTCCAGGAGATTAGTGGTCATCCAAGATAATGGCAACTAAGGGTAAATCCTCTGATACACATTAAAAATAACTTTTTTGTCCTTTTGTTTATCTAGCTGAATTCCCTAATCCACTTCACCACTGAGATAAAAAAGAGGAGGGTCAACACTGGGGACAAAATGCATCAGCCAGGACTGGAGCCAGACCATTTCTTCCAGTAACACTCCTGGTTTAATAAAATAGTGGACTTACAGCAACAGCCCACAGCAACAACTTCACGATGACATGCATTATCCCCATTTTATACAAAAAAGGGTGGAACTATTTTCATATTATCTAACTGCAAAGCTCCTATCACCTTCTATAAGAGCACAGCTGGACCAAATGTTGACAGTTAAACAAAAAAACGCCACCATGACTTGAACACAAAAACTAGGAAAAAGTCTGCCAATGCATCATCTTCATATTTATATTACTTCAGTTTTGCTGCAACCAACAGTACATTTAAAAAAAAAACAAAAACCCAAACCAGAGACTGTTCCTTTTTTTAAGGAGATATTTCAGGGCAGGCTACTCTGAAGCTGAATCTGCTTGTCAGTATTTCTTTAAAATTAAAGGGCATGGTGACCCATCAGGGTAAAAAAAAGTGCATTTTAAAACACATGCAAAAAAATGAATTCTTTGATACTTTATGGTCAAACATCTGCTAAACTACTACTTTCCTTCAATTATGGGATTCTCAAAGCAACAATTATATCTATTTTCCTCACAATTTGGGGGATATAATCAGTACCACCACAAATCAACACAGTCTCTCTCTCTCTCACTATATATATGTATGTTTCGCCAATGTTGAAACACTAAAAATCAGACAAGGACATTGACTAAATATGGTAAATCTCCAGTTTTACAGCTCCCAAAACTGAGCACTTTCTAATATTCAGTCCTGTTTGTTATCTGGGAATCCATTTCTTCAAGGTGATGACCGTTTTCAGTCCCTGCTGATTTCTGGAAATCCAGATCACTCTGTTTCATGTTTCTTCTCTCCCTGTCACTAAAGTGGGCAGTGGAGTTACTCCCTCCTTGTAAGGAGATCAAAGGAAGTGAAAACTTTCTCTTTGACCCAACACCTTCATATCTTGGAATACACTTGGAGAGGCAGAATGTTGGAGCTTTTTCCTTTCAATAGAAAAATCTAACCTTTTCTGTACTCTCCTTGCTGTACTCTCTCTTTGGCTGTGTATATCAGATGGAATCTGGGAACTTGACATCTTGGCATATTTCCCAGTCATGAAGAAGAAAGCAGGATTTTATCCACAAGATCACAAGGTACTGAAAAGCCTCCTGCACATCATCCAACTGTTCTGTATCTGAGCCAAAGAGGGCAAATCTCATAAAATCAAATAAACGAGGAAAGCTCTGTGCACATCCCAATAGGGTTTCAATGCCACAGGCATGAGTTAGAAGATCAGCAGGAAGAGACATTCCTGGTATTCTGGAGTCAATGGACTGGCTTGGACTTCATAGTTAAAAATACTGCTACTGTTTAGGGCTTCCTGTTCCTGCCCTGACGGATTGCAGATTTTTTCCACACTTGCATGATGTATGCTGAAATGGAAAGTAACCAACTTCAGCATGTGCTCTAGCCATTGGGTCACTCTTAGGAAACACTGGTTTGAATTTCAATGGACAGAAGGGAAAATAAACCCTGAATTTCCAACATCCAAAGCCAGGTTTCTAACTGCTGTCAGGCTATTGCTATGTTTATGAAGAGCCCTCCAGAGCACTTGCTTGGGGAGCTGAGCTTCAGGAGGAGCTCTGAGGGAACCAAAGGCCACCAAGTCCAGCACCAAGTTTTAAGTTTCTGCCAATGCCTCCTATTTTCTTAGCTTCTTGGGTCACAAGCCTGGGGCCAAATCACAGGAAGGGAGGAATACATGACATAACTGAGAAAATGAAAAAGCAAAAAATGGTCTCCTGTACCTCCTGCTGGGATGGGGGAGTCAGCCCCTCTCATCTTAACTCCATTCCTAGACCTTAAAAGACAAGAAGTCCAACCTGTATTGTCCTCTGTCTCTAAACAGGCATCAATAGTGTCAAGGAAGGGACCTGTTTGGGCTGTACTGAGACAGTGGCTTGTAAACTGTGGGGTCTGAAACATATTCCTGAGAGGAACACTGACATAAAACATGCAGGAACTATCAAGCTAACAGCAAACAACTTCAGGGATTATTTGCACAGTGCACTTTAGAGGCAGCTGTGAAGGAACCAGAGAATTATCATAGAGCCAACATGTGAAGGACAGTCTTCAGCCTTTAAAACATCCCTCTGCCAAAGCTCAGCACAGCAGCAGATCTCCCTAGCCTGAGACGGAGATCTCAAACTCCCTCATGGGAGTTGACTCAATCTCATGGGTTTGACCATGCAACCAACAGTACTGTAGCAACAGGATAATTGGCATCAGGCATCTCATACTGATTTGCATTATTTTGATTACAGGAAGACTCATACTCCCACAGCTTCATGGTTAAAACAAGATGTATCAGAACTGCTGATAATCCCTCACTGAGGGAAATTGTTCAACTATTTCTGATGCGATTTAGGGTAGTCTTTTATCCCTTTTTCTTAGGAATAAGGCACTGTGACAATCCTCAGAAGTGATAAGGCAGTGGTTTTAATAGTCTAACTACACATTTTTTATTCCATGCTTGGTATGAGTGAGGTTTCAGGACAGGCGCTTTTTGCAACAGCACGCCTTCTGATTCTCCTGCCTGCAGAGGCTGGTGATGAGCAGCTCTTACCAGACATTTCCGTCAGCCAGGAGGACGGTCCAGTAATCAGAAGAACAAGAGCCAAGTGCTCACCAGGGACCAGCTACCCCACACAATCTTCTCAAGCACAAAAACCTGTCACAGTTTGCACAGAGCGAGAGGAGACCAGCAGAAATCAGAACAGGCACAAATGGTAGGAGAGTCAGAAGGTAAGTAATTAAATCCAAATTATTCCATGAAGTGAGAAATGGCCCACTCTTTTGTGACAGATCTCATTGCCATAAAGTCTTCTAGCACTAACACTTTTCAAAAACATGGCAGATCTTGGAAGAAAGTGAAATTGTGAGAAAGAATAATGTGGAGGTTTTGAACATTCCTCACTATAAATCAGAACTGGATAACAGAATAGTATCTTTCAAGATATAGGATCTTGAAAGATGAAAAAGAAGGACATAATTAGCCTCTGTGAGTATTTTTAACATGTAAATTCAGTATATCACTAAAAAAAAAAAAGGCAAACCTAGAAGTAAAACCAGGCAAGTGCAAATAACTACACAACTAACAAAGAGAAGTGAAAAACAGACTTTTCGGGATGTGAACATGCTTGCCAAAATTAAATTGCAGGTTCTCTTTTCAGGTTCAGCAACACTTGCTAAACACAAAAAAAGACCTTTTAATTTTAGCTTACTTTTTAGGAAGCTTGGAATAGGACTGGAAAGGATACAAAATAAGTTGTAGGCTTAAAATTTGCTCTAAATTTTCTCCTATCAAAGCACGAAACCTCGCACATATCATGGGACAAACAGATAGTAATGGTACTAGTTGCTTTGCATTTTAGGTATGTGTTTACCTCAGTATGACAGAACTATCTCAGATAAAATTCACAGCAGCAATTTTGCAAACCAAGTATGATTTATTCCAAGCATATCTTAAATCACCCAGTTTTATTTGTTGCATTTGGAAGGGCTATATATTTTTTCTAAACAAAACAGGTTTATATGTTGTTTCATTTCAAACAGAAAGCTCACTACCACAAAAATTTACAATTCGTAAAAAAATTATGAGTATCATGTTACCTTTTATTTCCTAAACTAAATTTATTTTCTCAAAAGGAATACAAATGCTTTTGAAGTGGTCTAGGAATAAGTATATTGTTTTTTATGGAGAGCTGTCACAGAGGAAGGTGCTCATCTGGCCTTTAAATAACAATCCTGAAAGCCTCACATCAATAAGTACAAATAGAGAATCTTATAAATCATTTTGTTTGTAGGCAATCTAATATTTTGGGGTTTAAAAGACTAGAATCTTGTTAAGTGCAGCTAATGGTTATTTTTGCTCCGGAGTAACATTTCACACATGATCATGTAAATGGCAACACAGAGTTCAGTGACAGCTAAGTGACAAAGCGAGCATGTGAACCATGTGAACAGTAAGTTCCAAGGTGAGCAGGAGATGGGGAAGGGAAGGACACACAGATACCGACTGCTACGTTTAGTGAGGAGCTTGAACTCTCCAAGCTCAGCTCCTTTTCCTGCCCTCTTGTTTTTCACTGGAGTGAAGGGCTGAGCCTGGCAAGATAGGGCACATGAAGACAAGAAGAAATCATGTGTCAACTTGACACCCCATGGAGAACTTCCTTCCTACCAACCACAATGGAGGACCAAAATCTTTGCAAATGAGGTTCAGCAGTATTTTAAAAAAAAGAGTATAAATATAATGGAAAGTTCAGGAATCAATTCTAATTTTACAAGTCCGTTCAACCAAACTGTGTTAATATAAAATGCATCAGACATAACCATGCCATATAGAAAAGTCTCAGGAAAACAGTACCTTGTTTTTCAGAGCTATTACAGCAAGAAGAAAACCACAGTTTGACCACTGAGAGAAGTTATTAGGGGTATAACACAGTTTGTGTTAAAAAAAGCAAGTGATATGTAATTCCAAAAGGAAGAGTTACCTTCTGGAGGAGTTGCAATACTGTTCCCAAGTCCCAAAATAGCAATGCTGTGATTCCTTGGTTCCAGCATCATTGCAAACTCTTCTCCTCTTTCCCAGTGTGGTACTTTCACAGGCTCCAGATGCACATTTTCCAGCCCATCTTTCTGCAGGGCACTGAACATATATTTGATGGCTGCCTCTAAGTTTTTTGAACCACTGAGTCTAGGTCCTATGGTGTCAGCAAAAACTGCTAATCTTTCATAGGATCTGTTCTGAGCCTTTCCATGAACAGCAAGATCAATAATAGCCTTAGCAATATTGGTATAGCCAGCTATCTCATTTTTAATGTCTTCAAATGACTTCAGGGAACTTCCATCTCTTCTCAAAGATTTCCCAGCATACTGGTGTAATAAATTCATGAGAAATATTAAGAATAAGTACTTCATTTTTTAATTTTTCTTCTTTTCCACAGATGGCCTGTTGCAGAGGCAAAAAGAAAAAAAAAAGTTAAAAAAATCATACACCTATCAGCAATACTTTTTGTTACTTGGATTGGCAGACAGAAATGAAATGAAATTACATTAGTTTATCATGCAAATGCTTTGATCAGAACTAGCAGGAAAGTAAACTCAACTTGGAAGACAGAGTTATTGAAAGCAAATGAAAAAGATACTTAGACCACTGGACACAATCTTTGTTGTGGTCTTTAGAAATATCTATGGAATGCTGCATTGCTTTAAATAAACACATTCTTCAATGAATCAAAACCCAGGGCTACTCCCATGCAGGAGGAGTTTTGCATTTCCTTTCTGTTAGGAGCAGGACTTTTCAGAAGTGCTAAATCAAATGTCTTTACACAAAACATCCAGACAAAAACTTTTCTTAAACCATTCATTAATACAAATTCTTCCTGATCTTCATCTTCATAATGAGGAAAGTACTTTCTATTGTACTAAGATGTAAGATTTAGATCCAATGCCTCCAGTGTCCTGGTTTTGGCTAGAATAGAGATAATTTTCTGCTTAGTAAGTGGTACAGTGCTGTGGTTTGGATTCAGCATAAGAATAACACTGATAACGCACTGATGTTTTGGTTGTTGCTAAGCAGTGCTTACCCTAAGTCAAGGACTTGCCAGCATCTCATGCTCTGTGAATGAGGAGCTGCACAAGAAGCTGGGAGGGAGCACAGCCAGGACAACTGACTTACACTGGCTAAAGAGATATTCCATACCAAGCTGAGTACACAAACTGGGGGAGTTGACTGGAAGTGGCTGATCACTTCTCAGGGAAAGACTGGGCATTGATCAGCAGGTGGTGAGCAATTGCACTGTGCATCACTCGTTTTTCTTGGGGTTTATTTATTTATTATTATTATCATCATTATTGTCATAACATTTTACTTCTTTTCATCTACTAAACTGTTCTTATCTGAACCCATGATTTTTTGTACTTGTATTGGTCTGGCATGGCCTGGTTTTTGGCAGCAGGGGGGCCACAAAGATGTCTCCTGTGGGAAGCTCCTGGAAGCTTCCCACCATGCCTGGCAGAGCCAATCCCTGATGGCTCAGAAGATGGACATGCTGCTGGCAAAACTGGGCCAATAAGAGAGGCTGGTAATGCCTCTGTAATGACATATGTACAAAAAAAATCAAAACAAAGTCACAGTTTTTTTGCTCCTAATCAGAGAAGGAGGTGAGAACATGTGAAGGAAAACAACATGGTGACACCAAGGTCAGTGGAGGAGGGGGGCAGGAGGTGTTCAGGCCCTGGAGCCTCTGCAGGCTGTGGTGAGACCATGGTGAAGCAGCTGTGCCCCTGCAGCCCATGGAGATCCATGGGGGATGCAGAGATCCACCCACAGCCTGTGGGGATCCATGGGGGATGCAGAGATCCACCCACAGCCTGTGGGGATCCATGGGTGATGCAGAGATCCACCCACAGCCTGTGGGGATCCATGGGGCATGCAGAGATCCACCCACAGCCCATGGGGATCCAGAGGGGATGCAGAGATCCACCCACAGCCCGTGGGGATCCATGGGGGATGCAGAGATCCACCCACAGCCCGTGGGGGAGGTACCCATGATGGAGCAGGTGGATGCCTGGAGGAGGCTGTGATCCAGTGGGAGACTCAGGAGAGAGGGGGCCTGCTTCCAGGCTGGAGCAGCCTGTCCTTGCAGGACTGCACCCCGTGGGAAGAGACCCACACTGCAGCAGTTTTGGGAGGACTGTGTGCCCACGGGAGGGACTCACATTGCAGCACGTGTGGTTTGGCTGCTGCTCGTGAGAGTGGACCCACACCAGAGAAGTTCACAGAGAACTGTCTCCCGTGGGAGGGGCCCCACGGTCTCACAGAGGAAGGGCTCTTCTCCCAGAGCAGTGGAAGAACATCTCAGTGATGAACTGACCAAAACCCGCATGCCCTGTCAGTGGGAAGGAGGGAGGGGCTGGCTGGGAAAAAAGGTGTTTTAAGGGCTTATTTTACTTCTTATTATCCTCCTCTGATTCTGTTAGTAATAAAATACACTTTGCAATTTAAGTTGAGCCTGTTTTGCCCTTGAAATATTTTTCCCGGTCCTTATCTCACTCATGAAGCATTAAATTTTTTTCCCTCCTCTGCCCAGCTGTGGCAGGGGAGGGTGAGTGACCAACTGTCATGGGTGCTTGGCATGGGGCCAGCATCAAACCACGACTGTGCCTCTTTTTCTGTGTCTCCTTCTTATATCACTGAGGGCTGGGAGCAGGAAGTGTGTTTACATGGTACTTAGTTACCATCTGGGGTTAAACCATGCCAGAATATTAACAAGCTTTCTTTGGATCCTATTCCCTCTTTCAGGGCTTTATTCCACAGGACTTATATCAAGTAGACCTTTGAAGAGCTCCAAGTCTTCTGTCCTGAAGTCCAGTGCTGTGATCTTGCTTTTTGACCTGCTCCTAGGGTTCTAAACTCCATTACCTCATGGACACTGTAGCCAAGGCTGCCTTTGACCTCCACATCACAACCAGCCCTTCTTTGCTTGTATGAAGTCCATCATAGCACCTCTCCTTGATGGCTTGTCTATAACCTGTGTCAGGCACCTCCTGGATTGCTTATAGCCTGCTGTGATGACCCTCCAGCAGATACTGGGATAGTTGAAATACACCATGAGCAACAGAGCCTGTGACTGAGAAGCTACTTCCAGCTCTTAAGGCCTCATCTACTTGTTCTTCCTGATCAGGTGGCTTATAACACACAGCTGCTTTAGTTACTCATACCGGTCTGCTCTTTAATAATCCTTATCCACAGGCTCTCTGTTGGTTCATCATCCACCCCCAGGCAGAGTCCAAGCACTACAGCTGTCTTCTCACATAAAGGGCAACTCCATCTCCTTTCCAGTCTGTCCTTCCTAAAGGACATCTATCCATCCACTGCAGCATTTCAGTCATGTGAGCTATTCCTCCACATCTCCATGATCCCAACAAGATCACAGCCCTGCAACTGCACACAGACTTCTGTCTTGATTTACTCCCCATGTTGTAAATATTACTGTGCAGGCACTTAGAGGCACAGATTTGTAAACAGAAACAAAAGAGGCAACCCATAACATTTATGAGAGCTTCTGATCAGCTCCCAAAAAGGGGGGATAATCCACCAGGCATGCATCCATAAGATGCCATCAGAAACAGCCACCAGGCATGCACCCATAAGATGCCATGTGAAACACCGGCTGTGCAATGCAGAAATAAGACACAGAAAGAGTCAAAGTACTAACCACATTTCTAGAATCCATAAACCATCAGAATTCAGAAACAAGCAAATAAACAAAAACACCCCAATACCCACAAAAAACACTCAAGCAATCATTTTGGAGTCACCAAGCCTAGCTCATAAGATAACCAACACAAACTGCTAGCCTTCCATAGGCCTTTATGGGTCTTTTCACAAACAGCAATTTAAGCAATAGCTTTAGCAATAGAGGAATACTAAGTTATTCTCTTTAACTATTCAAATGTCCACTAAGCTTGAGATCAAGGAAGTAATAAGTTTTTCACAGTGAAGCATCATTTTTGCAAAACAACAAAAAATCACCATTGCTTTCATCTGTGAATGATAAATCTATCACTGAGATTTCTCTGAGACAGACAGGGCAAAGGTCTCACACAACCAGGAGCAGAAGACTTGGGTTATCTCAGGACACTGCCTGAGAACTGCAAAATGCCTTTTACAGTCTGAGTTACTGTTTATTTGTGGTTATACTACACAGAGGGTATTGGTGTGTTTTTATTGCTATGCTCTGCACTTTCTCCATGTACTTTTCCTTAACCAGTTAATTACATCCTCTTAGACATCCTCTTCTAGAGACATCAGTCATTTTCTCAGGATGACCATGCTCATTCCCTGACTTTTGCCAAGTTCATCACACACAAAGAAGCCAGGAAGATAATGGATAAGTGCTGAATGGAGTAAGACAACAATTTTGTAGACTTAGTTTCAAAAACTTAACATTTCGGGGTTTGTTTGTTTAAGAGTTTGCAAAATCTACCAGAAAAAGCAGATACACTTAGCTGTTACACAGAAGACACAGAGGGATTATTTAAATAGCACTGGCCACCTCAAAGAGCCCCCAGCTACCATCTTCATGCATTTTTTTCAATGGACAGATGTAACTGCAGTTATCACATTTCCCTTAACTAAGAAATGCTTTCTTTGTTCTTCCCAGCCTCATTCAAAAACAGCAGCATCCTCCCTCCAAAGGCTGCCCCAGAAGAGCTGCATTTAAGAGATATGTTTCTTCCAGGACTTTCCCACTGAACACTGAGAACAGACATGTTTCCACAACCTTCGTGGATGTATCATACCTCTGTGTTGCATGGCATTTCACCGCCTGCCAATGCATTGTAAGAGGAATATAACTGAATTCAAACCTTGGTCAAGAACACAAAAAAAGAAATGTAATTTATTGTGCTTTCCTTGAATACTCCAGCATAATCTATTCAAAAGCAGCTATCTGAAATATTTCCCTGCTGGGTAAAATCATACTCAGACTGCAATACAGGAATCACTCCACCACTAGTCCAGGGAAGGAATCATACATCTGTTTTCCCATTTCTGCAACTTTATCACCCCAGTGAATCACCTAGCAAAGGAGATTACTTATTTTTCCACATCTAACTAGTTAAGACTCAGCAAATGAACCTCACAGTGCCAGCCAAATTAATAAAAAATAACAGGACAGTCAAAATTGTTCAGTGTGTTTTATTGTCCATGAAGCAGAAAGAGGACATCCAGTCATAGTAGTACCTGGCTCCACAGAGAAGGAAGGGAATGCTCTGAATATAGTTCACACAAAGAGAGGTTTTTCCCTGAAAAATCCTAGCAGAACATTTAAAGGGGAAAGACTGGAGTGAAGAAGACCAAGTTAGGTAGCTGCCAAGTTAGGTAATACTTAAACAAACTGTACATATATAAATCCATGAGGCCCCATGAGTTGCACCCACAAATATTGAGAACTGATGTTATTGTAAGGTCACACTCATCATGTCATTCCTATCTTTGAGAAGAGCAAAAAATAAGATGTAGAGAACTACAGACCAGTCAGCCCCACATCAAGCTCTGGCAAGTGGACAGGAGAAAAATCCTGAAAATTACTTCCACACAAGGTGACTCAGAATAGTTAGCATGGATATACAAAGGGGAAATTGCATAATCATCATGATGCCCTTCTAGGACAAAATTGCGGGCTTGGTAGATGAGGAGAGGACAGTGGATTTGTTTCCCTTTTACATTAGTAAGGCAGTTAATAGTCTCCATAAAGGTCTCAGGGAAGCTGATGAAGTATAGGCTGGATGAGCAGACAGTGAGGTGGATTGAAAATCAACTAAACAATCAAGCTCAGAGGATTCTGAGTGACATCTAGTTGGCAGATGGTCACTAGTGGTGATCCCTAAAAGTCCACACCTGTTTCAAAACTTATAAATCTCCATTAATAATCTGCATGCTTGGACAGAGCGTAGCCTCAGATGATGGGAAGGTTGGAAGGAGTGGCTGTGTACTCGATGGCTGAGAGAGGAGGCAGGCAGGCAGGCACCTTATGAAGGTCAACAAGTCCTGCATCTGGAGAAGTCTAACCCCCATGCACTAAGACAGGCTGAGAATACCCAGCTAGAAAGGAGTTGGCAGAAAATGAGGCAGCAAAACCTCATGTTAGAAAAGACCAACAGCCTGATGAGCTGCACATCAGGAGTGTTGCCAGCAGGAGGAGGGATATGATCATTCCCTTCTAGTCAGCATTAGAGAAGCCAGTCCTGGATTATTCCTTCATTTCTATGCTTCCCAGTATGAGAGAGATGTGGACATGCTGGAGAGTGCAACAAAGGGCCATGAAGATGATTAAGGGACTGGAATATCCAGTATCCCTATTAGGAGAGGCTGAGAAAGCTTTAACTGTTCAGTCTGGAGAAGAAATGATTATTTTCTTCTCCAGAAGGGGAGGGAAGGATTCATCAGTGAATAGAAATATCTGATGGGAGGGAACAAAGAAGACAGAGCCAGGCTCTTTCCAGTGCTGCCCACCAACAGAACAAGAGTCAACGGAAACAAACTGAAATATATGAAATTCCATCTGAACACAAGAATGCTATTTTTTTAATTTTTTTTTTAAATTAATACAGTGAGCGTAGTCAAACACTGGAAGAGGCTGTGAAGTGTCCATACAGGGACATATTCCAAACCTGTCTACGCATGGGCCTGGACAACCTGCTGCAGCTGACCCTGTTTAAAAAGGCACTTTGGACTAGAACTCAAAAGATGTCTTTGAAACTAGATGCGTGATTCAGAGTATGAAAGGAGATCAGACATACAAGCTGAAAGGTTTTTAAAAATCAAGGGAAAAAGGTTCTAGTTATGCAGAAGAAAAAGAGAACCTAAAGGCAGAAAATAAGTCTTTTTCAGCTCAAATTAGTATGAAAGAGAATGAAATGTACAGCACAATACTAGCAGGTAGTGCAGAGGGTGTCAGAAGATACATTAGTAGTTACTTTAAGGATGCTCCTACCTATTGTCTGGCCAATTTGTCTGTACCTAACTACTGTCTTTGATGCTAAAGTGCAAGCTCATTGGGATCTTCATCTTTTAATGGTGTCCCTATATAAAAGAAGAGCACACCCAATCTTTAACTAGGCTACTGGCATTTCCACCATTAAAATCATTACAATAAAAATGACTTAAATGCTACAGATAAAAAAGAATAAGAGAAAGAGTACAAAAGAATCTCTCAGATGAGAGATTGATTACAGTCTGATTGATTACTGTCTACAGCAATCAGATAACAGAAAGAGGAGCAGGGGGCATAAAAATAGGATAAACAAAGATAGAGCACTGCTTCTTCTCCAGTGTGGCAAAGTTTTCCAAAATCTCAGTTGAAAATACAGACAAAAGGATACAGAGAGTTCACAGGAGTCATGGTTATGTGAAATGAGGAATGAAAACAATAAATTGAGGCTATTAACCACTTAATTGCTAGAGATCTGCTCTATTTGCAGAGTATCTACCAGTTTCCTAACCACCATTTGATTTTCCTTCAGGGAATGTAGGAAATCTTGAAATCACACAAAGGTTCTGATGACACAAGAATAGACTGAAAAGCCCCAGGGTAACAAACTAACATGCTGTAGAGTGATGTCTGATACATTTAATAGCACTGGAAAAAAGTTTGTTGTGACAGCTGTGGAGTAGGATGGCTGGAAGGCTAGGTGAACTTGCAAAATGAGGAGATTTCTGCCTAAAAATAAAGTCATAGAGTTCTTCCATCACTTATAAAGATAAGGAGGAGGGGTGGATGGGGCAGTGGGGGAAATACAAGCTTTATGATCTTAAAGAGTGAAGCAGAAAAGCAGACATTCCTCAAAGACTGCTTTTTCAGAATTGTCATAATTCCTCATCTGGGAGAACATTTAATCAGTTGAAAAATCTTGGGTTTGGGAACACACACAGTTAAAAGCTATCATTTACATTATAAAGCCCTTAAAATTAGCCTTCTGACATGTAAAACTAAGGTAAAGAAGAGTACAACACAACGTGAATATAAGGCTTTGGACAATCTTATTACTTAGACCAAAAAGCCTAAAACACCTGAGCTGTTTTACCAACTTCAGAAGAACTATTTTGATTTTCTACAGCTGAAGATACATACTGAAATCCTTGAAAAGATAAGTGTGACCTATGACCATACAGGTTCTAGTAGTGATATTGACTTACGTAGACAGAATAGGAAGTGAGAAGTTTTAAGAACTGTAAAGATTAATACTGAGAAAGTCCAAACATTCCACGAGACACTGCAGCCATAGCTCCCCATCTGGCAGAAGTTCATACCCTATTTATAGTCAGTATGGGGGAAGTACTGCAGCTTAACATAGAAAGGAAGCAGCAAAAAGAGCCACTCTTCCCTCTTCACCTCCAAACCTCAGAATAGTAACAGACTACCTTGATATATATTCTTATTCCATAGCTGCTGCTAAAATGGATGGCAATAATCCTGAAGAATCACACCATAATCCATGTGCAGAATACTGTATCAGCAAAGCCACAGAAACTATCAGCCAGTTACTTCTCCAAAAGCAGTGTGGTGCAGACAAAAATTAAGAATAACAAAAAAACCCTCAAGCACTGAACAATGCCTCAGCCACACGGCAGCTGATATTATTCTTAATATGCATGGAAAATACAGTTCTCAAAAGGGAGTACAGTATCTTTTCAGAAGCAAAAGATATGAATTCTGTGGGATTTTTAGATGAGAACCAAAGAGAACAGAAATACCTAGTGACTGGAAGGCAGTTAGGAAACAATTACACCAAAATACAGTGTTGTTCATATTACATTAAATGCCAAAATATATAGCTAAAGCCAGCTACGGTGTTGAAAGACAACTGGGGGTGGGGGGGCGATGATTTTAGACAATTAAATCCACACATACAAGAACAGGGCTACAATTACAGTACCTGGTATTTTTATGCTCAACTTCATTCAAGTCCACAAGTATTGCCCTAGTGTAAAAAGCAAAACAGGTATCTTGTACCATTCCACAAAATTCATAAATAACTGAGACACGAACTCTTCACAATTGCATATTTTTGTGTCAGCCTTTCCTACAGGTGAAAAGCACTCCCTTTTTAAGGAAGCAACATAACCACAGAAATCTTCTCTCACAACTGCTCCTGTACTTATGCTTCAACAATGCTTAAATTTCTTTCACCCAAAATTCTAAACTAAGTTTCTTTTGAAAACATGTTCAACAAGACATCTTACATCCTGTATTAAGCTAAATCATTCCCACAAATCAGGATGCTAAATATTTTCCTTCTGAGTTTTAATTGAAAGACTAGGAGACTGCATCCAGCCAAATGATGAAACCTGTCTCCCTACTAGGAGGAAGCCTATGACAGAAGGTGTGAGCCATGAGCAAATGATCAATCCACACCTCTGGATAGCAAAAGCTGCTGAAAATGATGGACAGACATTGTAACAGGAGCAAACCAAGTTTTGTTACCGACAGTCAGTACAGGGCTGTTACTGTCAAAGGTTGATCTGCCACTCCTGTGAAAGCCAAAAGGAATCCAAAAGGTTGTAGGTACTTCCTGATGTGCCTCCAAGCAGTGTTCCAGCAGAAGGCTCTTCAGTCCTACAGAACACAAGCGTGCTCTATGGCGCTCTAGATTTTGGCCAGAAAATCTAAATACTTTGACTTTCTCCTTCCAACAATTAAATCTCAGTTTTAAAGGCAACATTTGCCAAAATGAACCACCAAATTAAGCAATTTTAGTTACTAATTATGCAATGTGTAACACTTAGGGCAACAGACCAACTTTTCTAATGAATTTTAACAAAAATTGCACCAGCTATGTGGAGCTACATATATATTCCATACCACCTCAGAATTAGAAACTTGTAAGTTAAATTCTTAGCATTTTCATGTGTGACAAGAACAATAGGTTTCTACAACTACACATCTACAAAGAATTTTTTGCTTTGCATATGGAACAAAATTTTAAGTCAGCAGGTTCAGAGAAAAGTTATGCACATTAAACACCTTAAAGAAAAATATTAAAAAAGGGTAATACCAACATCTTCAAAAGTATCCAACCATTTTAGCTACTTCATACATCTACAATCCCAGTGTACAAACTATAAGTAGCACCATAATTCCAAATTAAAGTCAATAATCATTCAGCAATGCTGAATATAAGATATTTAAGAATATTAATAAACAAAATTTCCAGATTAAAATAACTGTAATTTTTTAAAGGATCTTTTTCAATTGTCATGTTTTTCCATACAGCCTTTCTCTACAGTAACAAGAAAAGGCAAGTTCCTCGTACTGCTACAGTAAAAAAGCAATTAAGTGGTTCTGTGAAGCTGAGAAGTCTGGTCAGCATATTGCTAGATTTGTTAAGAACTTGTATTTTAGTCTTTCCCCTCCTTATTTGGGATACACTCACTGAATCCTCCCTTCCCAAAGCAACAAAGGGTGAATTTGTAAATGCAACTATACAAAAAACCACAGGATCAAGAATTGCTCATTATAATTGAGAGAAAAATTATCTTTATGATGCACACATTTCTTTACTTACATTAAGGGTGGAAAAAGATATTAATTTCGATGAGATATATTATGAAGTATGTCATTTATGATTTCATCACGTTCACTAGAGCATAATACTAGTACTCAAATATCACACTGTATTCCAACATATCAACATCAGAAACAAGTTGCTACAGTTCAGTGGCAATGTACAATTGAGGCCACCATCCAACTGCAGAATGCACTGAAATACAAGAAAAAAAAAAGGAAAAAAAAAAAGCTTAAAAAGCTTGAATGTAAGAGACTGCTAGCAAGATAAATACACTTTACTTAAAGAGCTTGAGAGAAACCTGGGTTTTGGCCAATTTTGAGAAATAAATTAGCAAAACCAGACCTCTTTCTGATGTGGCAGAAAGCTCCAGCACCACTTTTTGATCAAAGCTACTCCCCAGTGAAGCACACATTTGATCATGAAGTACTGCACTTACCATGCATAAGGCAGTTCTGATTCTGTATTTAACTTCTAATTACTTTTTACTGCCATTTAAAATACAAAAATTATCAAACCATTTTGCTACTGCAGGATAAAAAAGTTAGCTAAGACAACAGACATACATCAGTATTATTTTTTTTTTTTTTTGAACAATGTTCAGCACATTCCTGTTACCATCAGGGTCCTCCGTGCTACTCACTGCATCGACATGCTAAGAGAAACATGTCTTACAACTACAGACAAAATGAACCAACAACTGGAAGAGGAGGGACCCAGAAGTGACACCTCCAAGTGCTTCAGTTGCCATATGAAAGACATTAGCATAACCACTCAGCCCCTTTCTTCTGACACTACCAAAAGCAGACAATAAAAAGCTTGCTGCACTGAAGCAAAATGGTCATGTTACAAAATCTCAACTGGCAATCAAAGCAAAAAACAAAAAAAACTAACCAAACAAAAAACAAACCACTAAGAAAAAACACAAACAACCCCCTCCCCCAGAATATACCATAGAGTAAACACACTAATTATATAGAGAGGACAGTGACAGAATGAAATCAACCCTCTCTCTGCAAATGTTAAGCCATCTCCCTGACTTTGCACTGATATGATTCTGAGACCACACTTGAACAATAATACTCAGAGATTAGGTTATGCCAAGAAAGTATAGGAGGAAACAAAACAGACAGGAGTTTCCTCCTAGAGCTTAAATACTTCTGTACAGTTCAGATTGCATAAGGCAAAGCGAACACACAGGTGCCAGATCCCAAACTCCAAAGAAGTTTTGTCTTTGAGAAAACAAACTCATCAGTACTGACAAGAACACACCACGTTCAGGTAAGTGACTGCACCTGAGCTCAGGAAGCACACAGGGACTTCAGCCAAACAGAGCCCAGAGAGCCCACAGCTTCACTTCCATATCCCCATTGCTCCTCCTATCCTTCTGCTATTGCAGGTGACAGCCACAAACTCCTCCAGGCTTTGCTGGACAAGTTATGCCTGGTACACAACAAAAAGTGAAACTATTTTGACACTCTTTAAATTGATATTTATATACAGTGCTACCAAAATGATCAGAGAGCTCAGGGAATTAAGACATCTCTGGCTTTCGTTCTTCCTCCAAAATAACCTTCTGCAAGCACCAGCTTTGGGAATGTGGCCTTAAACTGTTTCTAGTCACAAGACCAACCATTGAAGAGACAAAAGCTTGAAGAAACAAAGCACTTGGAGCACTCTACTTTGATTTAGCTATAAGTGCTGGCTTTCAAACCCACAAAATTGCACAGTCATAACTACATGAAATTCAGAGGGCCTTATCCACAGCATGAGTAAAGCAACTATCAAACATTTGGGATTCTGGTGTTACTAGAGCGTGTTAAAAGTGGAGACTCTGCATCCTTCAGTAAATCCAGATGTTGCAAATGCCAGCCTCTTGATTAATTAAAAGCAATTCTAAGTTGAAATAGAACCAGTATTGGAGGATCACTTACACTTGGTTTTGATTTTATCACATACATCAGCTTGCAAGCAGAGGTAATTGATGAAAGTAGAGCTCACATGAAGTTACTAATGCTCCTTCTTTCAAAAGCATCTTTGACTTCTTCATGAAGCACTGACCCTTTCAGGATGATGATTTCACCACGTGACTACACATGTTTTGGTTCTGCTCCCCTATGACAACTTCCTAGTTATTCCCTGAAACAGATCTGATGGCAACAACAACCCTACACTCCTTAATCTATGTTTACCAACAAATCTTACTTGTTGAGCACAGAGTATTTAGATACGAACACCTGGAGGGCAGGCAAGGTCAGCAAGAAGCCTACATTTCTCAAGCTTAGTATCCTATTTAATTCCTAGATCAAGGCTTTTTTTACAGCAGTTACCTTTTGCTTTCAGAGGAGCAGCTGAGTTTACACAGACAGTTACCCACAGTGATGACTGTAGCAAACAGCCTAGTTGTTATTGCACCACAGCTGAAAATGTTTTCCAGGGAAAATAGTTGACTTTCATCCTTCCTTCCTATCCACTTGTCTGTAGGGACAGGTGATATAAGACAGCATGTTTCATTTTGATCATTTTGGGAGGTAATATTAGACAGGTGCCGACTCTAATTTTTATTTTCTTATCAGTTCACATACTGATAAGCTCCCAATGGTTATTTTTATTTAAGATTCTTCAAATGAACTTTCCTATGCTCCCATTCCTGTCTTCAGCTGCTCAACTGCTCTTGTTCTGGATTTTCAGGAAAGTCATTACAGAATCATAGAATGGTTTGGGTTGGAAGACACACTCAGTCCAACCTGACCCCTGCAATATGCAGGGTCAGCTTCCACTAGATCAGGTTGCTCAGAGCTCAACCCAACCCGATCCGACCCTGACTGTCTCCAGAGATGGGGCATCTACCACCTCTCTGGACAACCAGTTCCAGTTTCATTGCCCTCAGTATAAATACTTTCTCCTTTATTTCTAGTCAAACTCTACTCTCTTTTGGTTTAAAACCATTACCCCTTGTCCTATCACAAGATGCCCTGTTAAAAAGTCTCTTCATATTTCTTATATATCTCTTTCATTGCCAGATTTGCTTGAACAGTCCAAACCTGTACAACAACCAAAGAGCCTGGTACAATCCATCTATATTGGACACATTGCATTTGACCATGCCAGGTCTTCTAACAACTGTAGAGTACACCAGAGAGCACTGCAAAGCAAAACATATCTGCTGACTTGGGTGGCATTGGTTCCTGGAGACAAGCACATCTGCCCTCATTCAGTTACTCTCTGAAGGGCAGCCACAGAGACATTTCTGCTCCCTACCACTCTTTCTGCAAGATTTCTCTTCTGATATAAGACCTAAGTCCAAAACGAAGCATAAATCACAAACCCTAGCTGCTGGAGAATGTATATTAAAATCAGTATGTGTGTATTTTACCAGCCTGGACTGAGTGGGACACAGATTTGGATCAGTTGTTGCTTAACTACATCTAGATCCCAGCTTCAGTCGTTCTGCCCTTCAAATTGATATTCACTTGCACCAGAAACTTGTCCATCTGATCAGCAGCTGAGAACCAATACATAAAAAGCAATTTTGCTTTGTTTGTAGAAATTAGTAATAGGCATTAGTATTGGGAGGTTACTGCTAAAGAGAAAATGAAGATGTACTACTCAATGGAAGATTGGATTGCAGAAGTCCCTGCACTCTGAGGGACAGACAGCTCCGCTCTTTCACTGTTACCTAGGTAAAATGCCCGACCAAAGGCCACTTGGGTGACTGGGGTGGAAAACTCTGCAGCAGCAGCAGAAAAAATGGACAAGGGCAGTAACTCAGAGCATGCACAGAATTTTCCAAGCCTATTCCTGAGACTTTTTTCAACTGAAAACCCTCTAGAATTCCTAACTCAAAGGCTATTTCAAGACAACCAAACTGAACAAGTAATTAAAACCAAGATGACTTTGTTTTCCTTCTTGGGTATCTCACAGTGCATTGCTGAGGCAGAAATTGTCTGCTCTGTATTTTTCAGCAGCACTGAACAGATTACCTGAGATTAGTAACGCACTTGTCTGCTTTGCCTAGTTGTCATAGGAGAAAATATTAATAGCCCACTGCAGTATACAGAATCATTCTTAGATTGATCATATGATCAATCTCAAAGAAATGAGTAGCTTACAATTCTTTCTGCTTCTAAAGCAATAAAGATTTTCATTAAACTAAAATTCCAAGAAGTGTTTCATAGTCTGCCACAAAAAAGGACTTGTGCTTTGTACAGGAGAACATGACCAGAGAGAAAACTAGAAGATCAGCCTTGTGATTCAGAACAGTATAAACCAACAGAATCTGAAATGCTAATCTCAAAACGTGTGCAGAGTAGAAGGGGAAACAATTTAAGATAAATCAAATTTATGTTCTGGTCTGCAAATGTTACAGAAAAAATAGTGGATGCTTTCCCAATCAAGCCTATTGGCTCAGATCATATTTTAACACCTAAAAAAAGAACACATCTTTCTCAAATTACTATCAGCACATGCATAATATTATATAAGCCCCTTTTTGTGGGGCTATTTAAACCACAAAATTCCTTTGGACTCACTTGCCTTAGGTAAATTCACAATCTGTGGGGTCACAAATCAGGTTTGGGCAAATCCTGAGCCTGTAGAAACTCTCACTGTTGTACTGAATGTAAGATGGTCACTCAGGCAAATTTAAAATAATCTTAATTCATAACTCCTATGATGTAAGGAATGTCTATGATAGGTAACCTGAGATTAATCTCCTCTTATATAATGTAATGATCATGGATTTAAATTTTATCTTAGAGAATTGAGATAAATTTGACTGATATATTTTCTTTTTTAAAACAGCATTAGTATTCTCTTAAAGTCAGGTTGTAAGATCACAGGTCTTTTGCCATACCTCTGATCGCAGTGTGTAGTACAATAAAACATTTTGCCAAAATACATAAATTCTTAGAGCTGTATTTTAATCTACATGTCTATTCATTAGATACTTCTATCAAGTCTCTCTTGGCAGCAACAACACCAAAGGGATTTCTTCATTTTTCTCTCATCCACAGTGCAGAAAATTCATAGAAGAGACCTATGTTAATTAAACCTAAAGGGTCTGACAAAATATTACTATTATAAATACCAGTACAGAAAAAAAGAAAGAATCCAAGTGAGCCAGCATATGAATATTCTTCATTAAGTAAAAAAATAGGTAGGTAGATAGAGAGAATGGACCCATAGTGGGAGTTTTGCTTTTAATTTACTTATTTATCTATCTCAAAAGCAGAAATCAAATCTCTTGTAAGATCAAGCTATCCAAAACATAATTCTCTAAAACCACAGGCTAACAAGGTTAACCTTTTTCTCAAGCTCACATACAATTTTTCCTTGTACTGTAAAACTGAAACAAAAAAGAGCAAAGCATTCTTCAAAGATTCTGGCAAAAATACTGACTTAATCAAGTAATTGGCATTTAAGAGATTACAAATCTGAGCTAAAACTTCACTACTGCCATCACAGTGAAAATGCAACTGATTTGGGGTCAATTGAAGAAAGAATTTACGTTTACTTCACTACTTTGAGATTATTTCAGACATTTGGTAACAAAAAAGTGAGAGATTACTGCAATGCAGTTTTTGACAGATAATATTTCCTGTCAAGACAGAACAGAAAGAACTGCAAAGCTTCAAGATTGTAATCGTTTCGTACATTTCTACCCACAAAGTACTTCTTTAGGCAAAATATTTCACCCCTGCAGCTGCTACCTCTTAGATGTACTGCCACCCTTCATCTTCATCCTCCCACAATCGGAAAGAAAGGAAGAAATGACAAGGCAAAGTTTTCAATCTTAAAATAAGAAAGTTTTATACAATATAGCAGGAATAGATAAAAGAATTCCATGTGCATTATGAGTTTCTGCAATTATATCAACAGTATGATATTATAAGTTGCTTCCCTTCTCAAATCAGCATTAAAGACATGCAGGCATTTGTAGAATTGTGTTGTAATACAAATATGAATTTATACGAGCTTTTGCTAACAGATGTCTCCCAACAGGGGTCAATGACAGGTTGTTCTTCCCCAAGCCCAGATTTGCAATCTGTTCTTATCTCATTCAGTATCTCATGGTTTCGCTGTTCAAAAGAATTACATGTATTTTAAACACCAAGAAACAAGATCAGGTAAGACAAAAGCTTTGTGTGAATCTGTAAAGCTGTGGTGGCTTGGATCCAAGTTTATCTGCAAAGACTTCATCTGAAAGACAGAAGTTTGGGTAAAGCAAAACTGATTGCAAGGGACAATAAATAGATACTACTCAAGATGGGGTTGATATGTCTAAGGGAATTAGACAAAATTTACCAGGAAACAAGAGACATAAGAACTCTCATGCACATGGTAGGCTTTGTGGAGTCTCTTCATGGAAATAAGGGTTTGAGATTTTACTAAAAATAATAACAGAAGGAGCAGCAGACAACACTAGAAGGTGATTTTAAGAACTGACAGGTAAGCATGACAAAGACTCCTAATAAAAGCTTTCATCCCTGCAGAAAATTAAACAGAACAAAATCAAGGCCAGTTTTTGTCACCCTAACTTAAATCTTATGAATTTTCACAAGCTAAAATAGGGAGATACATTACAGATAGATGAAGATACAAGCAGTTATTCCATTTCCACACAAGGAATCTGCTCTACAGCCATCCCAAGGACTGCTTTGTAAGAAGAAACACTTGCATGCTCCCCTTTAATCAATAGATTACAACACTACTACAACAGTTCTAGAGAACTATCTCCAGAAACAGTAAAAACGAATCTAATTTTGAATAGAGCAAAAACAACAGACAGACAAAATTCTGAACATTAAGGCTCACTTAATAAGACCTTAGGATTTTAGGTGCCTTTGTGTATGGCACTGCCTGAGCAGGCACTTTTGGTGTTCATGAAGCACTTAGGAAAGTCAGGTCCTCAAAATACTGCAGTTTGGAGGGAAAAACAAGTAATTAATGTGCAAACAGAATTCTTGTGCTTGTATCTTGAATTCTTGTTCTTTGGTAATTTTAAGCACACTTAAAACTTGGCAGATATAACCACTACATTCAAAAGGCTTCTTTGCATCTAATGCTTCCTCAGTCAAATCTGATTCATCCCACAGAAATTATATATTTTTCATGTTTCTTTATATTTTTAAAATATTTTTATATTATTTTTACAATATTTATATGTTTTTTAGCTTTTGGTCAGTGACTGCTGTCAACTTTGCTCACTTCAGGATCATGGCAGAGCATCATGCCTTGTCTAACACTGACTATGCATCCCCCAAGCATTGTGTGACTGCCAACTTCGAGTCCGAATTTGTTTTTAAATTAAGAGGAACAAGAGGGTAAGCAAAGATATTGTTTCACAGAATCACAAAATCAATTAGGTTGGAAAAGACCTCTGAAATCTTTGAGTCCAATCTCTGACCAAACACCACCACATCAACTAGACCTTGGCACAAAGTGTCACGTCCAGTCTTTCCTTAAAACACCTCTGGGGACAGTGACTCCACCACTTCTGGGCAGTCCATTCCAGTGTCTAATCACTCTTTCTATGAAATTCTTCCAAATGTTAAAACTCCCCTGACACAATTTAGGCTTGTGTCACTTGTCCTGTCACTTGTTACCTGGGAAAAGAGACCAACCTCCTCCACCTAGCTACAACCCTTTCAGGTAGTTGTAGAGAACGATAAAGTCCCCACGAGCCTCCTTTTCTCCAGAGTAAACACCCACCCCCACTCCCTCAGCTGCTCCTCACAAGACTTGTGCGTCAGACCCTTCACCAGTTGTTGCCCTTCTCTGGACGTGCTCCACCACCTCAATGTCTTTCTTGTACTGAGAGACCCAGAAATGGATGCAGTAATTGATGTGCACCATAACCAGTGCCGAGTACAGGGGGACAATCACGGCCCTGGTCCTGCTGGCCACACTATTGCTGATACAGGCCAGGATGTCATTGGCTCTCTTGGCAACCTGGGCTCACTGCTGGCTCATGTTCAGCCAGCTGTCGACAAGCAGCTCCAGGTCCTTTTCCGCTGTCTCACGGGATGGAACGTCCATGCTCCTGAAGTACGACCATGCTGGCGTCAACCACTGCTCCAACAAAGAGCGAACAGCGGATACAGCAAGGCGGTCCCGGCCCCCAGGGACCAGGCTGGGAGCTCCAGCACCGGGGCTGCGGCCCAGCGGGGGTGGGCCCCATTGCGGGAGGGGTGAGGGGTGAGGAAAGGCAGCACATGCTGCAGGGCCCTAGAGCAAGACAAGGAGTCGGGGCTGAGCACAGCCGGGCGCCAGGAATGGCGCCCAGGTGTCCCGCCTCCGGAGCCGAAGCCTCCCGAAAAAGCGCTACAGCCCGGCAGAGGAGCGCCAGCAGCCCAGGGAGACGCCCTATGCGGAGGAGGGGGAGGAGGAAAAGGAGGAGGATGAGGCGCTGGGCAGAGCAAACACGCACCTTCCCCGTGCAGATCGGGCGGCGGCGCTGGCACAGCCCTGACCCCCGGGCCGGCTGCGGACGGGGGAAGGAGGAGCCGGCCGGAGTAGGAGGGCCTGCCGGCGCCTCCGGACATGGCGCCTCGTAACCCGCCCCGCGGCCAAGCGGGCCTGGTCCGGCCGCTGCCGCCCAACCCGGGGGGCCTGAAAAATGTCATCCGCCGCCAGCGAGTTTTCCAGGGGACTGAGACCTTCCGTGCGAGGGGCTGTGAGGTTGGCGAGGCATTGCACGAAGCTGCCTCCTAGAGAAGTTGTGGATGCCCTGTCCCTGGAAATACTCTGCGCCAGCTGGGATGGGGCTCTGGGCAACGTGATCTACTGGAAGGTGTCCTTGCCCATAGCAGGAGATTGGAACGAGACAGATTTTAAGGTCTCTTCCAACCCAGACCATTCTGTGACGTAGTGATTCTGTGATTGCGCCTTTATAGGGAACGTGTGATAGTGGTCTAAGGGCCCACGGAAAATGGATGAAGCACGAGGAGCCTTTCCTGCTGTCTGCACAGTGGCAGCATCCTTCTGAGTATTTCAGAGCATGGCAATTCTTGTTTGTGTCGTTCACTGATGTTTTCCAGCTGTCTAAGAGCCTTTCCTGACTTCACGCTCCTGGGAGCTGAGGCAGGACCACTGCTTCTCAGATGGTGACTGCCTGCAGAAGTAACATTGCGCTTATTTAAATAAAGGTGTGTTTACAAAAACACTTAGGTAAATGAGTGCAATTTCTTCTGTAGATAAGATCTTAAAATACAAACATGGGTCTTAATCTACAAACACTTGAATTAAAGCTCTCATTTTATTCTGTTTAAGTCAATGGGACTACCCAGGTGCTTAGAGGTAAGGGTTTTTAGGATCAAAGCCCTTGGTGCATTTCCAAAAAGCTGCTGTAGCAGGAAGACATTGAAGAATTTCTCTCTAATATTCAACACTGTATTCCAATATTCATGAACTTTCTGCCTCAGTGAAATTACTGTTATACTAATCAGCTTCATGGGTGTGTATCTTGAGGAGGGGTTTGAAACACATTATTATAAGATAATGCTGTTGCTGCCAACCTGACTCCTCCACCTCGGTATTTGAGGTGACTCATCTATATTTTTTTCATTTCTGTTTTTTAGTACAGCATCTGAACTGTATGTTTTTGCAGCTGGGACTGTGTCCTCTGCAATACAGATCAGGGAGCATGCTGGTGGGATGAAACAACATTTCTCAAACTGCCACAAGAGTGCTGTTCCACTGAGGGTAACAAAACAACTGCTTCAACAAAAATGTTACACAAGGAAAAGGCTGTCAGAGATTTTCCTGTCTGCCTCCTTTGTCACTGCACATTCTGGATATTCGTTACATATAGCATCCTATAAGCTGTAAGCATCCATCTAGTACTGGATCTCTGGAAAGAGAATATACGGTGATTAATGTGATAAATATATCACTGAAAGTAATGCAAGAAAATATTCTATCCTCGAAGTTTGGTTTGGCTGTTACACCCATAACACCTTGAACTTAACTACCAATGTACAGCCTTCCTTTTCACTTACTGCAAATTAGAGCATAGGACGTCTTCATGAACAAGCTCATACTGCAGCTGTACTTGCAGTATATAAATTTAGGATTTTGGTTTATTCATGAGAGTGATTTCTTTTCCTTCGCTCCCTCTACAATTAAATCACTTCACCCAACTGGTTTCCCATTATTTTTTCCTTAATTAACTTCCTTTGTTAATCCTTCTGTACCAAGAAGTTGAAAGGAGAGTCAGGCCATCTTTTTTCTCCTTCATCAAATAGTCAGAAGGATGGAGATATCTTGGTGTAGCTGTCATTAATCCCCGGTCAGAGGGTAGAGAACTCACTGCTTTAGTCTCCTGCTGTCCTTGCCAGAGGAGTGACAAAAGCAAGTTAAGAGGCATAACAAAACCTAGAGCTGCACCCCTCTTCAGCCAGCAACATGCACAAATCTGTTTACAGGTTTGAAACACATCAATACCCGTTTAGCCTCAGGAAAGGTATTTCCCTTATACTCATCTCTTATGTGATTTTATCTATTTTGCATTATTCACTAAATACATAGTTTTGTTTACAACCTCAGGACTTTCGGATTGCTCAGATTTCCCTACTCAGGACTGTAATTGTAAATCTGGGAGAGTCTGGAGCTGAGTCATCTTGTGTTCAGTTTTACAAACTTTATAGGCTACTATGCTGGACAAAATCCCAGCCCTACCATCCAGAAATCATCTTCGTGATGCATCTTGAATACTCTTGAACTCATAAAGAGTATCAGGTGCTTGAAGGTCTCTGTATGGATGCATCTTTACAAGACTGCTGTGATTATATTGGTAGAAACAGTGTCAGAGTCGACAACTTCTGATTAAAGAAAGGGATTAGATATATATAAATGTCAAAAAGAATCAGAATTTTCTGATTGTAACTTGGTGCTTCCAAGAATAAGCTGGTACCTAACTCCTGCAAAGGGGAATTCAACCTAAAATGAGGATATACTATTTACCATTGGATTTTTTTCACCTCCTATTATACACCATATGAAGCAACTGGTGGAATGTGCTGTTAGGCACAAAACACTGTCTGAGCCGCTCCTGAATTTCTGCCGATGGACAGTTGCTTGGTACAATGTTTCTCGCAAAGAAGGGGGAGTGACATGATGCTACTTTGCTGTGCTTTGGTTTTCCACTCCATTTAGACTGCATGGCTTTTCAAGCAAGAACTGCTTTGGTTGTCCTCCAGACTTTATTGAAGTCTCTAAAATGTGACTGTATTAAAATAATAAGAAGAAATCACAAGCATATTCACATACTAATTATTATGCAAAGTAGGGAGGAGGAGGGCAGAAAGTATGAGATTCCTTTGAAAAGCTGCCAGCACAGGTCCAGATCCAAAAGGTGTTTGAAGTGGGAGCACACTGTACCAAAGTGAAGAATTACCAATATACCAGTTACCCTTGCTTGGGAGTATGCTCTCAATTTTCATTTTATGACATTTATTTACTTTAAGGTAGCATTTTTTATTTTTTGACTCAGTCTCCCAAAAGTCTCCTCTAGGTTCACACTGGATTTTAGGATCACTACAAGATGTTTTCTTCATTTAAAGTTTTTCTCTGATGCTTTGCACTGTAAGCAGGTAAAAATGGACTGCTAATTAATGCAAACTTCAGCTTTCTTTTTTTTTTTTCAGTTAAAGGAGCTGAAAAGAATTACTTGTAAGTTTCAAAGAATACTTTTTTCTTCAGTTCTTTGTAGAAGGAAGTATTTAAGCTTGATCCTCATTTATATGTCTCCATTTATGCAGCTTAGCAGCAAATAAATATATCCTAGTAATGCATACAACGGGGGAAAAAAGCAGGGACATTGTGAAAGAAAAACAACAAGTACCTCAAAACATGTGTTTTTCCACACAGGTCTGTTTGCTTTTCTGCTGCAGTGTCAGAGAGTTGTTTATTTCAGGTATCAAGATCAAACCATCAGGCGAGAACCGAACATCTGCCAGCAGTGGGTTGGTAGGGGGTACTTGCTTGGGATGCATCGTAGCTGCAGCCTGGCCAGTGCAATGCAGGTTTGCAGTCAGAAGTCAGCATTAGTTGCCTCAAGTTTCTATGCATTGCTGATATACGCCAACAAAAGTTGATACAAGCCAACAAAATGAGCCCTCTCCTGCCAAAGTGAAGTCTCCTCTCTGAATAACGCCAGCCAAGATAGCCGGCAGCAAAGTGCCACTGTATCCATGTTCCTGGCAACTGCAAGCCCTTCTGCTGTTACAGCCTCTTGCAGTGAGGGCACACAGCATCTCAGAAAAGCCATGATGAACGCACATGCTCCAGGGACATAAAAATGTCCACACTCATGACCCCACAGAAGTTCTGGCTGCAAAACTTGCTACTAAAGACACAGTCTGCCAGGGTGGTTTCTCCTGCAGACTACTACATGTTTTCTTACAGGGGCAATGGGTTTGCCATACCACAGACAGGGTTTTGGTAAGAATTGGTGGAAACATGTTTCCACTTCAATCTCGTTATAAACTGTGTGACTTGTGCTGCCATGGAGGGAAAAAAGAGCATGGACACCTGATGTAAAACCAGACATGCAAGGAGCCCTCCTGTTCATTCATACAGATTTTCAGTTTTCAGGTAGCAATTGATCAGCAATATACACGGGTCTGCCTCCACTTGTGTGTTTACAAAGCAAAGGTATTTGAATGTCTGACATCAATTATCATATATTTTCATTAAAAATACATCAAATACTGCCCATAGGAGCTTTCCTTACAATGAAGCAAATAAATCATAGTTTCTCTCAAGAACTCTCTCCCCTAGAGCTAGATACCTTCATTCTTCTCAGTGTTTTAATAAGGATAAAACCCAGGTTCAACTAACTCAAAATCCAAATTTGACTTATTCCACCCATATTTGTCCCAGACAAGTTTAAATCCATGGACAGTTTTAAAAATGCAGATAAAATACATCCTTTATTTCTGGACTTGGCCTGAATTGAACTGTACTGAACAGCCCCCCATGGCCATCACTGGAAGTGTTTAGGCCATGTTGGATGGGGCTCTGAGTAACCTGGTCTAGTGGAAGGAGGCCCTGCCCAGGGCAGGGGAGTTGGAACTAGATAATTTTTAAGGTCCTTTCTAACCCAAACCATTCCATGATTCTATGAACACTTTACAGTGTTCATACAGGATGTGAACATAAAACCTCCATCTAACAGAGGCAGATGGGAGGCTGAGTAGAAGTGTGACTTCTCTCAGTAAGCTTCAGCCAGTCATTTTACTGGGAAGGGGAGTGTTCTTGGAGTGGCAGATACTAGACAGATGGACGGAAACTGAGTGCTAAAATAGCTTATCATCTGAACAGGCCCAAAAGTGCAGGGTGCTTTATTTTGTGACAGGTTTTGAGCACAGACACAACTCAATGTGTCGGTTCATGCTTTGAGATCTAGCTTCACCAATATCTCATTCTAGGTTTAACCACAAGACTCTGAACAGGCTGCTCAAGTCACGCATTAATCATTTAAACTTAAAAAAAAAAAGTGACTCTACAAGAGAATTAATGTGTTACTTCCAAAACTAACTGAAATTTTGAAGTCCTGATCCTCTACAGTATATATTTAGAAGGTGGCGTGACTCCTACTCAAATCTGCAAAGTCTGTCTGATCACAGTTTGAAAGTTTTGATAAACATGCTGAAAAGTAAAAAGTTTATAAACTGAGAGATTGTCTAAAACACCATATTGCTTCTTTAAGAACAGGTATAGCATTTCTTAGAAGAGTCAGAGCTGAACAAATCTATGGAATTTTAGAATCTGCATTAGAAGTCCCATTAGGAAAGGCTAAAGTAAAATTCTTCTTGGCTTTTAGTGGCTGAAAGTGTGTTATAAAAAGCACATACTGGAAGAGAAAAATTTATGATTTCTCTTGCTAGAGCTGTTACAAAAATCAAACCATGAACTGTGAGAAGTCACATGGCTGGGCACCTGTAACCAATTTTTGAGATGATAGAAGAAAACTTTAGACACTTTGACAGCTCTTCTGTGGGTATAATTTTTTTTCAGTTTTTTTTTTTTCTTTTATAAAACCACTTAGAAGCTGAAAAAGTGGAAACCTTGTACTCCTCTTACTTATGGGAAAAAAGACAGATTGCTGGTTCTAAAGTATTAACAGACATTGTTATTGTAGTTACTCAATTCAGAAACTAGCAGAAATGTGCCTGTGTAATAAATAAGTTACAATAATTGCATGTGCTTTATAGTCAAAATAGTTTTGCTAATCTTTGTTCTGATGGGCATAATATATTTTACTTTATAAGAAATGCTAATTTCATGCATTCATAATGAATTCTCAATTCACATTGAAAAGCAAGTTGAAACAAATAAAAGCTATAAACTGAATTAGCTGGTAAATATTTCTTTACCGTTTTAACATAATAGAATGGAAAAACTAAAATATTAAAAAAAATTGAAGTTAAGCTTTGTAATGGTGTAAGTACGAAAATAGTCTGTACTACTGCAGAGGAAAATTTAGCATAAAGATTAAATAAATTATGAGTTAACAAGCCATCTTGTTTACCAGCCAATACAAATTAATTTTCTTTAGGTAAATATCTGAGCAAATGCAAAACAGGGTGAAAGCTGATGATTTAAAGACAAGTTTCTAGCTGCTGCTTTGATTGTAGTCAATAATTTATGCTCACAGTGTCAGGGAAGGTTTTCCTGCAGGATGGAGCTCAGATCATGAAGATTCAGTAGAACTGCTCCTGACATCTTGCCTCACCAGCATAGAAGTGGCACAGCCGCCAGCCTGGCAGTGAGGCAATACAGCAAGGCAGGGTCCTTCCTTCTGGCTTTTTGGTCTGAGCAGGAGTGAGCCATTCCCTCTGTCATCTGAAACTTTTCCCAAGTCAGCATTAACTCATCTGGCACTGTGGGCTGGGCCAGAAGGACGCATATGCTCTGCTTCTCTTCCTTTCACAAGAGACTCTTGTGTTAGCTCTGTGGTATTGAAAATTATAGGGATGAATGATGAAAACTGAACTTTGGGTTGTTTTACATTCTTTCAGTACCATTTAGTTGTGATGGTTGTTGACTTCTCCCTGCTGCTATACTTAGAAAGGGGAATAGGAAGGAGATGAGTGTTAGTATTACAGGTTATGACACAAAAACATCAAAAAGAACGTCTGTTCTCATTTCTCTTTGGTATCCTTTGGGGACCTGCAGTGTTTAGAAAAAGCTCCTATTCCACCACAGGAACTTAAGAAAATGGGTACCAAACTTTGTTTACACTCTAGGACTACATATGGCCATACAAGGTGGGTGGGTAACTAGGACACAGAGCTTTTTCCTCCACTGAGCTTAGTTTCCCACCACTAGATAAACTTCAAGTAGGTTGCCTGGTGGAATTATTGTTCCTTATACGTCAGCACTTGGATTAAACATAGAAAAATATCAAAAGCTTCCTCTGCATTCATCAAATAAAAATCCATGGGAAAAAAAACGGCATACTGCCCCAGAAGAAATCTAAATTAGTTAAAGTCACCCCCTACAGAGAACTTGGGCTATGTTTATTTTCAACAAACTATTACAGGTTTTGCAATATTCTTCTGGAAGTTTTTCACAAACATTCCTACTTCCTCTCATTCCAGGCCAGGGCTGAACTGCCAGGATCGAGGAATTCTTTGGACCTGACCTTTGGTCATGAGAGACAGAGGCGCTCAGCCCCAGTCAAACGACAACATTTTACAGATCTATTTCACCTACAGATTTAAAGCTGCAATGTGAATTAAAAAACTAAAGAGTTCTGCAAGCTATGCCATAAAAACATATATCAAAAGAGTCCCATGTAGTGAAAGTATGACATCTTCCAAGCGTGGGAAAGAAACGGAAAGTTGCTTCAATAGATAACAGCATGTCTTGACTGCAAAGACCCTGTTGTTGCACATCTCATCCCTTTCTTCCCACTTCCCATGGACAAGACAACCCAGACCCTTCCAAGTGCAGAACAGCCCCCCAGTCATTGCCTCCTGTCACCTTGTCAGCACAGTGCGGGCAGCAGGACACACATGGGGTCAACCCTGCAGGTCCTTCACCTGCTTTGCTCCAGCCAAAATTCCAGGGTTGAGCCACCATCAGAAGCTGTGATTGGAAATATCGCTGATGTGCTGGGAAGCTGTGTGCATCCAGGAGCATCTCTCAGGATATGACACCAGCACTTGCTTGCTCTCCTGCCTATAGATTCTCTTTGTGAAGGACAATTTCAGTGCAATGGTAACAACTCAAAAAACCAAATTGCCTTATAAATTTCAGTGGAAAACAGGGGCTGTCAGGACAGTTTCTCTTCCTGCCTTCTTTCCACTCACCCCCAATTAATGTCTGCAGTTCTAAAGGAGCCCTGTCCCCTCACCCTCATTCCCACTATAAACTGAACTCAGATACTGCAAGTCCACAGAGGGATTTTCAGATTTCCACCCACGTAAGCAGCTACTTGGCACATCTTATGCACATGTGAAATTGGTTCACATGGGCCAGGGCAGGCACCTACATCTCCATTTCTAGCACTGCTGAACTTAAATTTTATCATTTATTTGATTTCAAAGCAAAAAATACACATCTTACTTTACTTCACAGAGGAAGAAACCTCAGCAATGCATCTTTTTTCCCCTGGCAGGGTTGGGTTACAGCTCCTCTAGTCCCACCCACGCAGCTGAACCCAGTGCCTGGTCAGCCTGAAAGCTGTGAAGAAATCAAATGCACATGTCAGCATCCCCCTCTCCTGCTCCAGCCATGAACCATCCTGGAATCAGAAGACATGCCCGGGAGTGGTATACTAGCTGTGGCTTTTCTCAGATGAACTGTAAAGCAAAGTTGTGTTCACTCAGCCTGATGAAAGTTTTGGAAAGTCAATATTGTAAAGGTTCCTAGCACGGAGTTTCCACACGAAAGTTCAGAGCTCTGGGATACACAGCCAAGAGCTTAAGTGTAACAAAATTAATATTAATGATCATTAAAAGTGGACAACAAATATTTCCTTAAAGGAAATTATGTTAGTCTTATTAAGCAAGTGCTAATTAACAAATATAACTGATTGCAAGTCTAAAACAATTTGCTATATTATTTCCATCCCTAAGGATAATAGTTTCCACAGGGAGCTTTCCTCCTTGGATTCCTTCTCCCTTCTCACTTGCTTACTTAAGGAAAACACATAAATACTCTGCATAGTATCATCATCTGCCTCACTCCAATAGTTTTTATTTAATGTTTATCTGGCTAACTGTTTCCTTACAAAAGTTTCCTGTATTCCATATGTTTCTCAAAAATAGTATCTGTCATTTAAGACTGCACTTCACCATCATTTCCATACATAGCACTAAGTACAAAAAAAAGAACAACTAGTTGAGTTACAAATATACTACTCTCTTGTTAGGAGATGCAAGAGAACAATTTTTATTTTAATTTATCCTACTTCAGTGAAGTTCAGTGCTCAACAGTGAAGAAAAAGCTAACTATGCAGCTTGTAAACATGAGCTACAATTCACTCATAAATCTGGCAAGCAGAAGAACCATGTACTCAACTTCTGAAGTTATTTTGTCATGAATAAAGCGAAGGGAGAGCCTTCTTTCAGCAGAAGCTTTACACTGGTTGCATTTGGCTTCTTTTACTAAGAATCTAAGAGGAAGTAACAATTTATAACCCAGGGTAAATCAAAGCTAAAATGGGATTCTGATAAACACTAGTGCCTATCAATCCCAAGGAGACACTGTATCAGATTGCTGAGGAATTTCAGAGCTGCTCCAGCGGCTGGGGCAGAGCAGAGCCAAGGGTCTCTAGAAAAAGCCACAGCTAGCTGAGGGCAGGTGGCACAGCACCACAGCCTGGCACCGAGACTGCCAGCTGCCCAGCAACATCCATGAGTAGCCAGAGTATTGCTAGAAACACATCCAGGAAGCAGAGAACAAAAGGGAAAGGAAACTGAAGACCAACTCGTGCTAGGAAGCCTCAGCATAAGAGACACGCATTCGGCTGCCAATTTCTTCTGAACAGCATTGCTGGGAGTCAAGTGTCTGCATCAGACTGATGAAAACTGAACTAATGTTTATAACCAAGATGATAGCTCTGTTAGAATTTTTCCCTAGTAGTATGGTTTGGCACTGAAAACAGGCAAAGAGATCATGAGATGATAAATGCTATTAACACACCTACTGCATGTTCAGAAGTTTCAAGTTTTTGTTAGGAGGGTGGGAAGACTGCAGTATTTCAGGTCCACATACATAGCTGCAGCATTAAACCTCTTCTGCATATAAAAGAGTGGATAATGAATGTGCAGGGGAAAAAAAGGCAAATGGTGAAATAAAGCTGAAAATTTACCATTGCTTCAGTTTGTAAACACATGCAGGAGGAACCAGACAAGCATAATATTTGGTAGTCTGCATAATTACAACAGATGTCTATGTTGAATAAAGTGGCCTGTACAGTAGATATAGAGGCAGAGTCTAACACACATAAATAAAATCAAAACAGCTACTTATTATCAATTTGCTTATGAAGAAAACAGTTTATCTGGTGTTTAATATTTATAGCTATACTTACAGCAATATTCATTGCATCCTTGAATGAAATTCAGATCTACTACCTTAAGCAAAGTGGGCTTCAAAAAACTGGATGTCAGACTATACAAATAAAGTATTAGTTTAGGCATAGTAGACTTTATTTTGGCACTTTAACAAATGCTTTATTTTACAGCAGTGGCACAGCATTTGCCAGAAATTTTCTTTTCTTGGCACAGTTATTTCAAGCAGTTATTTTACTAATTGAAGTTCACTAAATATTGCACAAGATATACCTGTTAAATTCTTACCCTGTTTTTACTTGCTGAACTTGTATGGCTTTGAAAAACTTGCCAGTTAAGTATAAGTAAAAAGCAATATATTAAATATTTTAGCACAGGATAGCATTCATTTGTTCCTAAATGACCACTGAACTTGGGACAGCAACAAATACAAGTTGCACCGCTCTTATCTGAAGAGCTACCAGATCTTATTTACAATACATTGCCATTTCCGAAAAGCACTTCAGCTGGACATCCTGAACACCTGTATTTTGGGAATCTCAAAAGTAAAAAATGAGGAGGTCAACAGAGCAGAAGACAAAGCCATTTGTCTGTTACAAAGCATAATATAAGGAGGCAGACTATAATCTTCTCCCTGTGTCCCTCTATCCAGCACTTATCTAAGGTCTAAGCAACAGAGACTTCTCTCTTCTACTTGGAATATTTCTTTCTTCTCTTATGAAGAATATCTTCTCTTATGAAGATATTCCACTTGACTCAACTCTTCTGCTGGAGTCTGAGCAGAATAAACTGAAATTCTCCAAAGGGATAGGGAAAAAAGAAACACGAACAACAAATCAAAAACCAAATACACACAGTAAACAAACTGGGGTACTCCTTTGAATTTTACAGTAGGGAAAACAACATTTGCAGGAAGAACAGGCCTGTGTCAAGGCTGCCATTAAACATAATGCAGAAATCGAATGTCTCACAGCTGATACACCAGATGCAAGACTTGAACATTCCCACTTCTCTCTGCCACCTTAGCAATGAATCTGGTGTGAGGATCACCCTGATCAACAGCCTTTCTTTTTTTTGGTCTGGAATTTTAAGATCTACTACATGTACTCTGTGACATTAAAACATAAGCAAATAGACATAAAATGAAAAACATAGAAAAGTATATCACAATAGAATTCTCAGTATTAGGCCACATGATTTATTCAGTAGTGTTTATGTTCCCAAATTACAATTATGTCTATCCATGTAAGACTACAAAAGTTACCATTAGAATTGTCTGTGCTTATAAAATACCAACATTTTCTTTTACTGTTATATACTCACTAACACCAGTCTGCAACAAGTCACATATAATCATAGGCACTTCAAAGGCTTTAAAGACGTTTACAACTTAAATGCATTTTTAAAGAACAAAAATTTAAACCTCTACTTGTACCTTCAAATTGCAAATAATTAACAAATACAGTGGCCATAGAAATCTGCAGCAACTTCTCAAAATACTGTTAGAGTCTTTGGGTTTGCTTAGGTTTGTCAGTAGCTTACTACAAATCTTCCTTACAGGAGATTTGTTTAGTAAGAATACGACTATACAGTTTGTAGTAATAATCCAATTTTACACATTAATTTGCTGTTACAAATCTCACTGAAGCTACAGGTACGCTGAGAAACAATGCAAAGTGTAAAACTGATATTCTGACACTTAAATTTATACAAAATGGAGGTTGAAGTTTACATAGCTGAAAAATTACATTTACACTAAAAGTTACTGTTATCTGAATTATCTGAAGACAAATTGCACCATGACAACTACAAAAAGGCATTTTTGGAAACAGATAAATTAATGAAATAAAAACTAACTTGTAAGATCAATCTGAGACATGCTGACCAAAATTAAACAACTTTCATTGAACCATAGGATAAAACAATAATTTTCATTATTTTATATTTATGCATAAAGTTTTAAAAATCATTCAGTGAACATCAATGGTTTTATAAAATAATGCTTTGCCACTGTTATTCACAGAACACTGCAAATGTTAAGTTTTAATTTTACATTTTTAAACGAATATGTGAAAAGTTTTAAATACAATGGGGTTTTATCATAAAGGTGCCATAACGGCTCTTTAATGAAAAAAAAACTTCATTATTCTATGCAAAAGCTTTATTTAAAAAAAGTTCAGTGATCTCATAAATAGAGACACTAAATAGGAATTTTATGCATAAAACTCCTTAGTTGGTGCCTTTTGATAGGCAGCACAGGAAGGTTTACGTTCACCAAGGTCGTAACTGCCTTCATCCTTCTTTCTCATGCGATACACCAGCAGCAGGATAAGGAAGATTGCAAAAAGAAAACCAATAACTCCGCCAGCAATAACAGCTGTAATCAAAGAAACAGAGATTCACAATATGTCAGTAAAACAAGTTTAGCACCATACTTCTTTTTCATCTCACACAATGAGTTTGCTATTATTTTCAAATTGCAGGAAAGGGCTCCCATTATGCAACTTCATTATCAGTATCCTGAAATATACGGTCAGAAAGCTTGTTTGCATTCATGAAGGCAATCATTTAAAATGACATTCTACTTACAAGTCAGAGATCCAACAAGCCACTTCTAAAAAAGTTATTTATTTTTTTCCAAAACCTCAACTAAGAAGACCACTAGTACTGTCAGAGCATAAAGCTGTTTATCAAACTCATTTTTCAACAGTTACATTTTCAACTTTAAAAGATTTTGCTACCCTAGCTAAGGCTTTTACTTTTCTCTGTCAGCTTTCACTCTGACTCTATGCTGAAATAAACTTCCTGTTGATCAATAATAGGAGAGAACACTTCATGTACTTGTGAGCGTGTGAAAAGTATCAACTCCCAACCAGACTTCAAGAGGAAACCCACATGCTTCCACTGATGTGGATTTAAGGCTGTATCACATTTTGATGCGATGCAAAATTATGTGACTTTCATGGCTCCCAACTCCCCCTCCAAATACATGGAGGGAAAGTATACCTGTAAACACTGTCCTTAGGCAAAAAAAACCTCACAGGTAGTGAAAACATTGGTGGGCCAGCTTGTGCCTCCTTAGGTTATGCATAGAAATAGACCCTCTTTATCTTAAGGGATCTCTGTACCCTAATGGATTGTGCTTATCCATCCCTCTTCATCCACCCATGCCTGCCATGAGCTCCTCCCAAGCAGTTTTCATATGCACCAGATGGATCAGACAGCAATGTGCTCTTGGGAAGTGAGAAACATATTTCTTCATTACAAGCATCAATCAAATTCCAGCTCCTTTTCTGAGCTGTGAAAGCTCCGGATAGTCAGCTGACAGTGTTCAACTTGTGGGCATCAAATCAATTAGCAATGGACTTCACTATTAAATATTTCCCCAAGATGCCCAATTTATTATCATCAAATCAACCACTGGCTACCCACTATGAATGTGCTTAGTACTAATGTGTTTAATAGTATGAATCTGCCAAGAAAACGCAAATGTTGAGTTTGCATGATTTGATAGAGATCCTCTCTGTTTTCTGTTCTGTTTCTGGTGAGATAGACCTTGACAAACACTGCCTCACCTGCCAGAACTTCTGTTCTCTGGAAGAGATTTTCTGAATGCTTCTGAGTGAACACATCAGTGTCATCCCCTGGCTCATCGCTCTTTTTCTTGGCATCCATCTCAGACCTTTCCTCTTTATCAATTTCTTCAGGTGACTGTGGCACAAAAAAGAAAATTGAGCATTGCTTACAGAGAGGGCAGACCACAAGTTGGCACAGTCACTGCCTGCTGTGGGCAGTCACGTAGCTGTGGCTCCATGCATATACTGCACAACACCAACACGACACACAGGAAGTTTTTAGAGCACAGAAAACTGGTCTAGACATTGTAATTGGATCTATTTGTTGTTGTCATGTCAGAATGAGAAACACTGCCCGTAAGTTTAAAACCTCTGAAAGTACATTTAGCAAACAGCTCTTAATATTGCCTGTGTTTATCGGAGTAACGGCCTCTGAATGAAGTAACAACTCTGAAATTAATGCATCAGATATGTTCTATGCAGAACAACTCCGAGGGTAACTGAGACAGTATTATCTATGGTGGTAGAAGGAAATACTAAAATACTAAACAGAACCTGCCGAATGCTCAAACTACATCCAAACCATACAGCATCTTCCTTTGAGAAAGGAAGTTTCACACAGAATTTTTGAATAACTCTTTGAGAAATGTAAAAAAGGTACAGCTCAGACTCAAAGGTCTCTTGAGAAACTGTCTAGTGTATCATGATACATTATTTTGCATCTTTCTTTTCTTTCATGTGAAATCCAGATGTTGCCATACAGACTTTCTAGTAGGAATGAAAACAAACAGCTCTCTAGTAATTTAGCAGACTGTAGTAGTAAGTAAAGTTTGGGGGTGCTTTTTAATCCATATAAATAGAAGACTTAACATCAAACCATCAAAAATGTACAGTGAAATTATTTTAAATGGTCTTGCTCTCCAGCCACGCACCTTTGTTTGTGCAGGCACCTTAGTCTGCATTTTCACTGTGGTGGTCTCAGCCCTGGATACATCACTCGTTGTTGGTAACTTTGGAACTGTTCTGGATGTTGTTATCACTGTACTATCCTCATCTTCCTCGGCACCTGAAGACAAAATGTAACACTTCATTGACCTGTGAAATTCTTTCAAACCAATTACATTTTTTATTATGACACCAAGGCAGAGGTGGTTGCACAGCCCACCCTAGGCAAGGGGCCTAGATGACAATGCCTGCTAGGATAAAGATGTGAGTGCAAACAGTGCGCCTAAACTGCCAGGGGGATACTTGCCCCAAGTGATCCCATGAAAAAGAAAGGAAGTGCATCAGCTGGAATAAGCAGCAACTGGGAAATTACCATGATACTTTTCAAACAGAAGAACTCTCCCTGAAAACAGGTATGAAAAAAGTTTTAACACCTGTAATATGGGCAGAAAGTCTGGAGAGAAAGCAGCAGCCATCAGGCCCATGTGACATGGGCAAACCCCAGTGCCACAGGTTCTGATGAGGGCCCACAGCATCAGGGGCCCTGCTGGAGCTTGGCAATGCCACCTCCCACTCTGTGGGCACCCTCAGCAGCTATCTCCAGCTTCCCCGGAGCCACCATGGGCACCCCTAGAACCCACCTTGGAGTACAGGTCTCCTCCTGGGCATGGCAGGAGGTGTTGGTGGGGCCCCAGGCTCGTACGGGCGTACCCAAGTCTCCTACAGCAAGGGTGTGTGGACAGAGTGTGCTGTACACTCAGATAAGGGGAGCTTACACACCCTGTGAGACAGGTGTCTGTGTGCACATGGCACACACTGGATCAGAAAGTGATTTAGAAATTGATAGCTGCTTGTTACCATTTTATAAATGGTAGGTAGTGTGGTTGTCTGTGGTATGGTTGATATTAACCTAAAAGTATAGTTCAGCGATTGCTAGTTAATTACATACCATAAATAAATCAATACACTTCTTTATCCTTACTTAAACCATATGAACTGAACAGGTTTTTCTGCCTGCCATATACTGCTTCAACAACAAAATTTCTCTTCTACAGCACATCTGTTGAATTCTAAAAAACAAAGCAGTTTCTATCTACAAGAAGATTATTACTACTTTATGTTTCAGTCACTAGGACTTCACATGGTTTTAAACTCCATATAATTCAGAAGCCCTTTTCTTTTGAACTGAGTAAGAGGACAAAAAACTCTCTAAAGATTACCTTAAATTTAATTTCCTCCACATTCAAAGCCCTGCTGAGTATGAAGGCTCCTTCAGAATAAGGTAATGGACATCTATAATAAATATCCTTTAGTGATAGTGAAAGGAAGAAGGCACAGGAAAGAGACTAAATTATTAGAAAGGCCTGAAAGAGGAAAAAAGAATTGACCCATTCTTGGACCACTCCTTAGGAATCTCAGTGTGTTCTGCTCGTTACAGGCACCGGTTACCCAAGTAACCCTTGGGCAATAAATCTAGCAAATGTGCCTAAGAATAGTTCCTAACAAATAAAACGCTCCTACAACAGAATAGCATGACTCACCCATTCCAAACTGATTTTTTAATTTGTTTTTTTTTAAGAAAGAAGACAGGCTGAAAATATGAGCACAATAATGATGTTTCGAAGTCACGATCAAGAATTACATACATTTGGCATTTAATGGAGGGGCATTAACAAGACAACAACTATAAAAATCTCTGTATGGTAGAAAAGAAAATTTAGAATCATTAAAAAAAGATACTGGCACAGAATAATACTGGGAGAAAAACTCTCAGATATACCAAAATTACAGCACAACTTCTAAAATGAAGACCTCACAACAAGAAACAGGTATTTTCCTAAAATGCAGGTCAAAGATCAAAAAACCAACATCCTGCTTCAAAACAGAGGTGTGGAAAGGCATCCAACAGGAAAATTTTTCTGGCTTTGACTCAAGAGTTTTCTTTGAGAAATAATGGCTCACAGGATAGCTCAACCTACTTTACCTTCTGAAGTTCCTCCATACTACACAAAGCTTTCACAGGCAAGGAAATTAAAATTGATTATCAGATTAGAGATCTGATAAAACACATCTTCAGAATACAGAAATGTATTTTCTTACTTTTTATAAAAGGAAAAGTCCCACTTAATCACAACTGTTCCTCCAAATCCTTAAATGCCACTTTTGCTTCAGGCAATAGTTGTGTCTGCCAAACATAATGGAGAGCATTAGAGACTAAACCTCTTTGCTAAGGAGGATGCAGATCCATGTTCTCTCAACAAATGGGGGACTAATCTAATCCCTGCACTAGTCACTCGATTTGCACCAGAGGTACCCAGCTCTTCTTCCATACAGCCTCAGGGGAATTCTGACAATCCCCAAAATACTGAAGCAACTATCATTTAGGCCTGATTTGGGTACCAGCTACCACCCTCCATGGTTCCTGCTTTCTAATTAGTTTTATCTAAGCAGGTCTCTGCTTGGCATGGAATAGATCTAAACAAGGAGAAGACACTTCCCTTGCTAAACTGACAGTATTATTTTTGGAATTACCTGTAAATAGGACTGAGGGACCAAAAAAAGCACTCACTAGTCCTCTCCAGAACACAGCAACAGCATTTCACATAGTAACATGTTCCCTAAAATGCACAAAAAAGAGCATCACCAAATCCCAGACTGGAAAGAAAAGCCTACAGTGTCAAAGAGTGTGACTTCCAAGTAGGCTGTTAAGAGGAGTAGTGTGAAATGGTTGGAGTATAAGAACTTACTTCTTCCTCTGGAAAATATCACTGTTTCTGTAGCTGGTTTCTGGATTTGGTTATGGTGCTGGCTCTTCACTGCCTTGAGTTCCTCTTATTGAGGGCACCACAAAATCCCTGCAGTAATAGCCACCTCTGTGGTAGAGTTAAGAGCTCTTGACCATCACACACCATCTTTTATCCACTGTGACTTCTTCAGGACATCCAACTCAGTGGTCAAAATAGCTCTAAATTGTTCTGTAGTATTGGAAATGTCTAATATAACCCTCAGTGACGTGTCTATTAACCACCCTTGGATGACAGGAATGTGAATACTTTTTAACACTCTTAGTGCTTGAGGAAACTTGTCAGGAAATCAAGATTATGCCACCTTAAATTACTGCATAGAAAGTCGAAATTACTGTATAGATAGTAGTATTTTTTGTAGAAAAAAGCCCACAGTAGTTAACACTCTGACTTGCAAAGCAGCCAGTGATTAACACCTATCAAAAAAATCCAATCACTTCACCCTATCTTTTGGCATCTTATTTGTTGTCTGCTGTTGCACATCACACTCTGGGAGTACCACCATCACAAGCAAATTTGTGATAAGCTGGGTACACACAAAACCACCATCTCTTTCACACCTTCCATCTCTATCAGCAATGTGACACACACAAAAATCATGTATTTTTAGCTGACTTATCTCACCTCCATTCACCGAACAGTTCCCAATGCAACCCTTAATCAACATAGTGTTAGGCACCCAGAGATGACACTGCAAACGTAATTCTATGCCCTGCCAGGAAACTTCAGCTGAAATAAATTGAGGCAGTGCAAGGATGTCACATCTCTGATAGCTCTCACACAAGGAAGAAAAAACAAAGAAAGCAACAAAACTTGAAGGAGGATTAAAAGGAATAGTCCTGACTATACTGAAGCATAAGGTTCTATTCAATGCATCAAAAACACACTTTCAAACAGTATCACAGTAGATTTTTATGTCAGAAGACCTGGTGAACCAGGCAGTCAATGTCATGAAGCATGCTGGAGGCTCGTTTAGCAGGTGGACAGAAGAAGTTCTTGCTCCAAGACATTCTGAAAGGCACTTGTGAGTGGGACTGTAGCAAACAGACGATGAATCCTTGCAGTGTTGCCTGCACCACGGCAGGGGAAGCACACCAGGAGAGGTGTGCCTGCTGGGCCATACAGACCAGGAGCACCCAGTGTCAGCCCTGGGCCTGTGCTGGCTCCTGTGCAGCACCCGGGAGGGGACAGCAACCTGTGCCCCACAGCGTCCCCAGCCCCATGACTGTGACACACAGTCCCCCAGCCACGTCACCCCCTGTCCCCCAGCCCCACACCCCACTGCCACAGGACACCCAAACTGTCTGCTGGTTTTTTGGAGTGTAATAACAGCTTCCCTCTCGGTCAAGAGCCAAAGCAGATCTGCTCTTGTGTTTCTTGAAGAAGCTCCAACTCCACCACAACTTTTCTCCCAGAACAGTCCCCGGTCACAAAGTCAGAATACACATAGTTCATCCTGAGCCAAGGTTCTCAACCCAAGCTGCTATTGACCAAGAAATGCTAGGTTGGGGAAGAGAAGAAGGGGAAGGAAAATTTTCATGATTTTCTGATATATATTACCATGAGTAATTTTAGAAAAGACACAAGAATAAGACAGACAGTTCTTCAAAGAACTAGAAGATAAATCTGACAGAGATGGTACTTTTCCTTAACATAATGGGTACTCATGCTGCTTAGCAGCTACTTTCACTTATCTCCAAGACCAAGGCTCTATAAAAATCTTTTATGCCAGATGAAAAAGTAGCAATAGTTATAAAAGCATTTCAAGTTGTATATAGGCTGGAAAAATATTTTTACTTTTTATTATTAATATGTTATAAAACACCAATGCTAAAAAGAGTGATGATAGACTGAAGCATCTCCTCAGAGATGGAGACTACAAGAAGGAAACAATGGACTAATTAAATCACTGTGGATATTCTACTGTTGATATAGGACAATCAGAAAGCAGGCATGGCTTCTCTGGAAATTGTTGACCCATGGATTCAGATTCAACACTTGGGCAAATGCACAACAGTAGCTGAATGTACACACAAAAAAAAAAAGGCTATGAAGGGAAAGAAAAGAAAAGAACAGAACACCATCACCTTTGCTACTCCTTACAAAAAGCCCTCAGCCAATTTCTACTTTGAAATGTGTCATGCCTACAGTGACATTTGTCCATGTTAATGCTGCTTGAAGACCTGAAAGGGCATTAATGGTAGTGCTGACAATTCCTGTTTATGTCCATAGGCCTGGTGGCAGCTAACAATTTTCTCAGCAAAGAAAGGAGTCAGCAATGTTGTCATCTTGGATCTGTCTGCTTGGACCATGCTTGCTACATAACAAGAAAACCACTCTTGAGTGGGAAGGCTCTTCCTGCTAGAAACATTACATTACATCACTGAGTACCAAGTAAAGAGAGAGAGACTGAACATAATATGAGAAACATTGATGATTCTTCACGACATTTTCAACGAAAAAGAGAGAGCAGTAAGTATAGGTGGAATAAGGTGGAAAGGATGCTACTTGGCTTCCCTGAACTAAAGACTTTTTGCTTGGTTCAAAAATATCAGATCTGGGTATATCAGATACTGCCACATGAGCTCTTTGCAGGGGCATCCAGCTTGTCTCAATCTACAATGAGACTTTCCCTGCTTTCCTGTAGGAAAAGAAACAGAGACTGCCAGAGACAGCAGAAGAGCACTCTAACTTCCACCCATGGCTCAGGGCTGAGCACAGCAAAAGAAAGAAGAGAAAGACAAAGTGTTACTGTTGGTGAAGTCGAGAGGTAGTTTCTGTCTTTTTGGCTTCACTTTTACACAGAATTGTTAGGCTTGGAAAGGATCATCTGGAGATCACCCAGTCCAACTCCTCCGCCAAGGCAGGGTCACCTAGAGCAAATTACAAAGGAATGTGTCCATGTGGGATTTGAATATCTCCAGAGAAGGACACTCTACAACCTCCCTGGGTAACCTGTGCCAGTGCTCTGCTTCCCTCAGTGTCAAGTTCTTCCTCTTGTTGAGGTATTCCAGTTTATGGCCACTGCTCCTTGTCCTGTTACTGGGCAGCACTTGAAAGAGTCTGGCACCATCCTCTTGGCACCTGCCTTTAAGGTATCTATAGGTGTTGACGAGTTCCCTTCTCAGGCCCAGCTCCTCCAGCCTCTCCTCATAAAGGATGCTCCAGACCCCTCATCATCTTTGTGCCCCTCTGCTGACCCTCTCCAGTAGCTCCTTGTCTTTCTTGCACCGAGAAGCACAGAACTGGACACAGCACTCCAGATGTGGCCTCACTTGGTCTGAGCAGAGGGACAGGATCACCTCCCTTGACCTGCTGACCACACTTTTCCTGATGCACACCAGGATATCATTGGCACTCCTGGCCACAAGGGCACTGCTGGCTCGTGGTCAGCTTGTCACCCACCAAAACTCCCTGGTCCTTCTCTGCAGAGCAGAGTCAGCCCCCAGCCTGCATTGGTACTTGGGGTTATTCCTCCCCAGGTGAAGGATTCTGCACTTCCTTTGTTGAATCCTGGGTTAGTAAGATCTGAAGCCAGTTCTTGTGTAGTCTTTTCTACTTCAAAAGCAAGTCTGAATTCTGCATTTTCCCTATTAGAAACAGCCAAACACCACAGAGGGATGTAAAAAAACTACACCAGACCATTCTTCATACAACTGTTCATTGTCAACCTATTTCCTTTTCGGAGGCTTACAAAGTCACCAGCATCTGAAGACATGACAGAATGCGATGCTGACTGAAAGCACATTTTTCTGGAGATCAGAATGGCCCTTAGGCAGTCCTGGGAACTGGGAATGAAATCACCACTAAAAAATTTTTTTCAAATGAAATATTAAATTTCTTCTCAAACAAGTCTACATCAAGGAGACCCAATTAAGCCTCTGATCATGCTGGAATGTCAAATTGTCCCAACAGAGGACTTCCAAAACACAGGACATCCCCCAGGTATAAATGTTGATGGGCTTGGATTTGCCTGGCAACACCATCACGTCTGCAGAAAAGAAAAACAAAAATACATCTGAAAAATCTCACCTGTGCCTTACAGGTTAACACAGACAAGGCACTAGAAGAAGGGCTCATCTTTCGAAAGTACACAAATTATATATAAGCATCAAGACATATTAAAAAAAAAAGTGCAATAACATGTAAGTAACACACTTGGAAAATAAATGGGATTTCCACAACAGCTCAGCAAATGCTCACAACAATAAGGAAATGTCTTTTCCAGAACTACCAGAAAATCCTGCATTTAGCTTTTAACATTTAAAGTCTCCAAGCTGGTTTAGAAGATACTCCTCAAAGAGAATTTCTAAGAGAAATGATTAAGGAGGTTTCACTGACACTTTTTGAAAAATTTTGAGCTAGCTACAGGTCTCTAATGAGTATTGAAGTCTGAGAACTGAGTATGTTGTATTTAAGAATTTCTTTATTCACTATATGGGTGTAATTTCCTCAGAGAAAACTCAGTTTTGGCAGTATCTAGGTTTCTAAATGTAAAAGAATCACAACAAAAGAGGAATGGACACCATGTTTACGTGAAGCTGCCTGCATATAAGAGAAAATAAGAATGCTGCTGCTATGTTTTCTTACAGAGTGCTAAATTACTATTACATCATGGGAGAACTAAGCCTTCTCTAATCCTTATTTCTAAACTCCAGGGAGATCTACACAGAAATCAGAGGGAACAGAGAGAGACAGTAGAGAGAAAATAATGCAGTGAAATGATGCAACTGAGGAGTAAGAGAAAAGAGCAGAAAGTTAATACTTAGAACCCAGCCCAAAGGGGTACCCAGTGCTCTGTAAATAGCAAAGCACTCACAATATTCACTGAAAGTATAATCTCCAGCTTATAAAGCAAAACTGCATAGATTTCCTTCAAATAATTGCATTACTTCTTACACTTTTAAAAATCAATTTGTGACATGTTGTCTCACCTGAACCTGACCCAGAAGAATAATCATCATCATCAATTGGATAGACGCCTGATGCTTCTTCAACAGAGCTGTTGTCAAGGTATAAATCTTTATCAGAGGTCAAATCTGCTCTCTGGAAAACAGATAAGAGGGAATGGTTAAAAAGATAACAGTTCTGCAGTGCAGCAGTCTCTTCATCTTCAGTTCTATTTTCTAAGTTGATGGTGGCACAATGAAGTTTGTACTTTCAGTTTATGCCACGTATTCATCTAAGTTGTTAAATAAATTTGTAAAAATCACAGCATTACAAAACGAAAGAAAAAAACAACCCAAAACCAAGGCTGCACAATGAAAACCACACTTCATCTCATTAAATGCATGAATGAATAAATAGGATTTGCAAAGATACTCTGCACAGTTTCTGTAACAAGAAGCAAATCCCAGGACTGAAGCCCTCTGTCAGGATCTCAAATATACAAATCTACATGAAGTTCATTTGATCTCAGATGAGAAAAAACAAAAGCATGCATCAAAAACTATCTCAGAGTTTAATCAAGCCAAACCTCATGAAACTCCCTAGTAGTAGTTAAAATGAACAACTGACTACAAATGTTTCTAGGACAGTGCTATTGATTAAGGATTATGACATTTCCAGCCAGATCAAACAGCATCATGCTCCGATTCCTAAATGAACACATCTCTCCTAAAATTTAACTGCATCTTCAACAGGCCAAAAATCTGGTTTCTTGTGACTATCACCACATTTCTTTGTAAGTACTTCCCCCACCAAAGAGAGATTCTATTAAAATGAGCTCAAAAAAGGACAAGGTACCAGTCACCTTTTAAATTGATAATTCAGGCTTAGAAAAAATAAGAATTGTCTTCCTCCACCACAGCTTGTGCTTTCTTAACAGAGAATGAACTTCCTTGGGAAAGCCAAGTATCTCGGATGGCTGAGAAGGTACCTGGCATTATTACTCCTATTACTTTAAACAGCACTTCTGTCAACGCTTGTCATGAATTTTGAAGAAAATATGACAGTTATTGATGTACTTTTAAGTAAAACCCCCTAAATAACAAAATGCTATACCAAAATTCATCTATTCAGTATCTCATATAAGCACTCAATTCTGCTGCTCTGAGTCCCAAAGGTTTTCACTTACTTATTGTTGCATGGCATTGACTGCCCCTTTTACTCCACCCAACATTCACTGTAGTTTTCCTGAAGAAGTACCAAACTGTGAATGAGATAACTCCTGTATGCAAAGACTCACATCTGACTTTACAAGCTAACATTTTCCCCAGAGGTCTTCCCTAGAGGTCTAAAATTATTGTTGAAGACATTAGTGATTTCTTTTTAGGATTTTTTTCTGGCAACAGATTGCTCTTCAGTTTGATTAACAATAAAAAATTATTCTTTATGTAAAGCAGAAAGGCCACCCTGATTATTAGTGTATTTCAGAGTAGAAGATCTTTGCATGGGTGGTACCTAACACTTCCCTGACAGCTCTGAACTAATACACTATTACCTCTGTAGTTCTCTTCTACAGAGGAAAAGAAAACCCACATGATTCTTGGTCAAAGTCTACTCCTCCTATGGCCACTCTTACGTGGGGGATATATAGGGGGAAAAAACTGCCCTGTTATTAAGATAAAGCTTACAAAGACCTGCTCTGATTCTGCTGCTGTTAGTTCACATGGTCTGCCTGGAACTGGCTGCAGTCCAAAGCAGAAATTCAAGATGATGTGTGGTCACCATCAAACAACTTAACTCCTTTAAAAGATGTCTCCAAAGGAAGTCATGAAGTACTTCAGTAGGTGTATAGGTGGTATTGTAATTAAGACACAGCTGAGACTGTTTCCGTATAGGAAAACAACTCCCTGTCACAGGACAAATACCCTGCTCTTGATCCAGCTGCCACAATGGACCAAGCCACTTCACCCTGTTTGCTTTCAGGCACAATCATGGTACAAAACAGACCACTCCTCAATATCAGGCAGGAAAAAACAAAACTTTTTAAAAAGGAAATGCAGATGGTTGGCTGTGAGTATAGAAAAGGCATACAATATTCAAAAGGTATCAGAGGCAGTGAATGTTACCTTCTAAATGCTAAATTGGGGAAAAAATTTTAACATCTACATGTAGAAATTTCCCAACAATGGAAATTGCTTTAGGCAAGAGGTGAGAGTCAGCCTGAGTTTGCAAAACTAAAGGAATGAAAATGAGTCTTCATGAGAACAGAAGCATCACACAGCCATGCCCAGAATGTTCAGTAAAAATATGAACTTATCAATAAATTTATTCCCTAGACTATTTCCAACTTCTGTCTGTATCATATGCAAACTGTATCAGTAGGATTCAAAAACCAAATACCCACTTCTCCTTCCCTGCTCAAAACAACCACTCTGCTTTCTTGCTCTTTCCAGCCTCACAGAACTCAGAAAAGACAGAAATGACTTGTGACAGTTCTTCTAACAGTTCAGTTTCTGTAAGACAGACGAGCAGCTAACCCAATCCAGCCCAAGTTGCAAGTGCCTGGTCAGCCAGGCTCCCCACCATCATCTTCACCCCCTTTCTTTTGATAAATTATGTCTCTTTGGCTGCCAAAAGCTTTTATTTCTCACTATGCCGAGATGTTCTCAGGATTTAAACAAGCTGAACACAGAGGAACAGAAATGAAGAGAAGCCTGGGCAGCTTTCAGCAGGAATTTGAGCATCTGCTGTATTTTATTCTGAGGATGCAAAGAATACAATGTGAAACATTATTTAATATTTAGTACTGTGGATGGCACAACTCCATCAGAATAAGCAAACTATTCCCCACAGCCTTACAGAACCAGGACAATATTTACTATCGGAAGAAATACATGGTACAGTGAATTCCAAATGCATTCAGATCAGGCATCAAGCTCCACCTGAGGAAGATGCTTTGCAGCCCCTCTGACCAGAGCCCCCTTGCCTCAGTTCAGCCTGTTTCAGTACAAATGATTCTTGTCTGGTGGAACTTGGGCAGGACACAAGCATCCTTTCAAATCAAAGGCAAAGGAAGCACATTCTAGCCCAAAAATCTCCAAGCATCTGCATAGGTAAATGCATTCACTGCTCTGCATTCTTTGCAAGCTGGCTAGTAGTCTCAGGGTAGAAGCACCCGCTCTGCATCCACAGCTTGCACTTTTTATCCCAGTTGCTCAGAAACACATAGATGCCTTAGACCACTTGGAATGAAAACTGCCTTAAGGCTCAGAATAAAAAGAAAAGCCTAACAGTTAACAAAAAACCCCACAGCCATTAAAAATAATTGTTTAGATTAAACCTAGAAAAATGAGTGAAAAATAATGAAAATAAAACAATACTTTATGGCATTTAAGTCAGTACCAAGCACTGAAGCCACACTTTACAATTTTATGCTATGCTATGTTAAAATAAACTTGATTTAGTATTTGCTCTAGAAATGTTTTCTCACTTGTCAGCTGGGAATCCATGGGGGTCCATGGACTAATTCCAGGATGTTCACAAAAGACAAGTTGGGAAAACAAATCTGTTGTCAGTAGGCTTGGACACAGAAAGGTCTGTACTAGCATTTCAATATATTTAGGAGGAAAAATAAAAAAAGTTAGCAAATTCTAGTTCCATAAAACTATTTTTAGGTATTATGAAGACCAAATATTTAAGTGACTATTTCCTGTGGCTAACAACTGAAATGAGAGCACTAATGTCACTTGTAAGTAGCAGCCTTATTTTCAGACCTATTAAAACGGCAGGCAAGGATGTCTCTGTTATCAGCCCTTTAATCTGGCCCTGAAGCCACAAAAACTGCTCGTTACCTCTTGACAGAGATTGCATTCTCGTCTATCATTGTTATCCCACTTACGTTTTTATTCCAAGAATATAATGCTGCAAAATCCTGTGACCTAAATACTTCACATGCTACATGACAATGATCACTGATTCCTGCCTGGTTATTGACCACATGGGCACAAATCTAAATTTCATGGAAATAGTGTAGATTAGCACCTATTAAGTACCAGATGAAGATATTTCCATACCAATAATACGGTGAATTTGAAATCTCAGTGTCTTTATTTTACTATATTTTACATTTACAGAAATTTTTGATTTAATAAACTGGGATCATCCAGGACATTAAAAAAAAACCAAAAAAACACAACAAAACCCAAACCCCTCATTTTGACACTGAGAGAGGAAACAAAGTAAAAAAACCCTTTTACCTGTCTCATCATCTCATGAAAGACATAAATCATCCATCAAAATTATGAGAAAAAATTGAAAACAAATATCAGACAATGGGAGGTTTAGGAATGGATAGTTTATTTTGTTTGAAAAAAATACGAAGTGCCTTGTCATAGCCATTCCCTTTCCAGTCCTGCTGTTACTGTTGTTCCTCCCATTGCATGGGGGTAGTTTAGGAGTAAGACGTTAAAGACTTTTATGCCATGTGGATGAAGCCAAGAAGGCTGGTGTGAGCAGCAGTGAAGGAGTAAAGTCTACCATGGCTCTCATGGCTGTTGAAACTCAGATACTGGAGCAATGAGTAGCTGACACGTGGAAGGAAACACTTTATTATTTACAGATGAACTCAGATTTTTGTTCTCTGTCTTTGGGTATATGCATGGGACAGAGAATTTGAGGTCTGCAGCTGTGTTACTAATGATACTTCCTTTTTCCCCAGAAGGAATTCTTTTAGATGTAACCCATTTCGTATACAGAGAACCAGAGACTAATATTTTAAGAGTGATGTTGTATGACAAATATCTAAGCCAGAAGTCTCTGAAAACTTGCAAGCACTACAGCTGTTGATTAGGCAGTGTTCTTCCATGTAAGAAGGATAAAGAAAACAGATTTTCTCTTCTATTAACACATAGTGCAGTTTCATATACGCTTGTATAAAACCATGCTCAGCTGGTGAGTCTGAGTTCACTAAAGTGCTATACTCTTCGCATGCACTACATTTTTGGATAACTGTGAATGTATTCATCTAAAGCCTGAGAGCCATTGCAGAGGTTCCCACTGAAGGCTGGAAAAAAGGCGATTGTGTGAAGAAGCTGTATTTCCCTCTAGGCTTCCTGCAAAAGGAACTATGATCTGCCATGCAACAGGATTTAGTCCTAACAGACCTCAGCATTGCTGACCTTGAAGCTGGCAGGTGTCTTCATAGCATCGTTTGCCAGTTCTTTGCTTTCTTTCATCACACTAGGAAAGATGACACTGTCCCATTAAGAGTTTGTTAACCTTGTCCAGGAATGAGGCACAATTTTAAACAAACAAAGAAAAAATGAAGTACAAAAGTACAAAACTGGATTTCCATCTCAAAACACCATGTTTTCCAGAGAAATACGCCAACCAGAAGAGCATCTACTTTCCATTTCTCATTGAGTTACTGGTTCTCAGAGATGAGCCTCTCCTGGCTCCTTCAGTCTGCAATTTCCTATTCTGCCCACATGTATCCAGCCACAAAGATGTAATTTTGACAGAGGATTTTATGTTACAAGGTATGTTTACCACTAACTGCCTTAGTACAGATGTCTGCCTTTCCTTTCACTGATATGCCCTACGGTTGGCCACAGTAGAAAAGCAGAGAAGTAGTCCCCATTATTTCCTTCCAAGGTGACATTGCCCACTTTTAAGGACTTATAGGATAAAGTCTGCCCAGCAAACCCCACCTCAGGGGCACTGGGCCAACCATGGTGGAGCCTTCAGTGGAAGTGCTGGTGGGATGGATGGTTGTGGGATTTTCTGGGAAATAAGACGCTTATAATTGGTGACACCATTTAAGCACAACACTCAAGGTCTCCCAAATTCCTTCCTTGGAGGAACCATCCAGCTTGCACAATGCTGATATTAGTGGAGCAGGTACAGCTGCAGGAGATCTGCCCTGCACCACAGTCACAGTCATTATGATCACAGCCAAAATATCCTTTCCATAACGACAGGCCCCAGATTGAATCTTCGAAGTTTGAGGGCAAGGATTTTATACAGAAGGCAATATCTGTATTGCTCATTTCCCCCAAATCATTCTGACAGTTACCATCTCCCAATATTACCTTGAAATGGCTTAAAACCCTTGCCAATCCTCGTGCCCATCTGCATGCCCAATGTGAAACCTTGTGATGGGAACTGCCTAAAATTGCAAAAGCCACCCCCCTCCTCCACTGCTACCTTTGGCCAATTAAAACAACAAGCCTTGACTGCCATGACTCATTCTGGAGAGCTCGTTTCCACAGCTGTTTTTTTCACAGGTATTTTTAAAATCTTAGAGGACATTTGCTGTCCTTCCTCAGGTAAGAGTAGAAGACCAAACTGGCTTTATATGAGGGTCCCTACTAGTGTAGTGTTTACCTCTAGGAATGGAGTTGGTGCCAGCAGTGGCACTGTCTTCCTGTACAGTACAGAGCAGAGCCACGACTGCGGCTGGAGCACCTGCCAGGAAGATTATTCACGCTCCTTGTACCTCATGTATAACTTCCTGATCCTGCACAAAACTATAGCTTTAGGCCTCCAATCTCTCATGACAGATAAAGAAAGGGTTTGACCGCTCATGGCTGTTGAGGAAAGGCAGAAAGCCCAAAATAAACACAAGTACTGCAAACTGCTTCTACTATTGCAAGTGTTCAACAATAGAGAAGTCTACCAAAAGAGCTGATTTACAGAAATTGCCTCATGTCAGAGCCAAGAGTCTAAATATGCTGGCTTTTAGGATGCACACAATCTGTTACGCCAGACTAATTACCAAAGCAGAGGCGTGTTTGACAGGGACAGCATTAATAAAGCAACTCTTGCTGGTGTCAGGCATTTCAGCAGTCTATGTCATGGCTCACATTGAAAAAAACACACCACATCCAAGGAGACACCAACAAGCCACCACCACGTCAGCTACTGTTCACTTATGGCCACACACCAAAGAAATTACAGTGCTGCAGTTGATAGGTTTAAGTTCACACTCTTCACGAAGCCACAGAAACTCATGTGCTTGTTTTCTAACAGTCATCTGTGCTTTTAGAAATATTCCCTAATGTGCAATTACATGCCGTATGGTACACTGCGTGGTAACAGAACTTAAAATGGTAACAGGAAATCTTGTTTAACCTTAAATGTTTTTCTTCCCATTATAAAGACTCACAGATCTGTGCAGTGGATCTTTGGCCTGCTTACAGCTTTGGAGCTGAAGCTTGTCTTGTCTTGAGGAGAAAAATAAATGTCCTCTGAAGTTCTGGCCTCTTTGTGATGAATTCCAATTGGAAAAGCCTCTACCTTTCCATTTATTTTCACAGTGTCTGATTTCCAGCTGTGTATCATTTATCTACTAGATGCACAACGAGACCAAACTTTAGTCCTTACTCAGAAATTATCTTGCCCATGGTGGGACAGAGATTGCTGTATGAAGATGCAGGAGGGAGATGAGCAAGCATAGCAGCAAGACAAGGCAGAGCTCTCTGTCCTTACACAAGTACCAACAGCATAATCTGTGATGAAGGACAGATCAAACAACTTCCTCTACAGTCTACACATCGCTTACCCCATAGCCTAACTAGGCTAGTAAATTAGGCTCAAGCTCATGAGTAGTATTAAAGGACTGCTAGCTGAATGAGACCATAGTTACACCACTGCAGAGATATATTCATCATCGACCCTGAGAGAGCTACCTGTATCTTCATTCAGTTATAATAACTTTCTGCAAAAACCAAGCTTTACCTCTGTGTATCTTTGCCACCACTATAGTACACTGAATAGCAGTTCTACACAGGCTACAGGTTATGACCAAGAGACCTTCCTAATTCCATGACCGCATAAAACTTACTCCAACTTCAAAATGGTTACTTAGAAATTATAAAGGGGCCCACCAAATCTGATGTCAACTGAGTCAAACAGTACTGCTGTGCTGTTTATGCGAACCTCCCAGCTTGATGTTCTCTTAATCCACACCATACAGTCTTTTCTTGTATGTGAAACCCAGAAATGAACACTGCAGTTGTCTCCTTCACCTTGAAAACCTCAAAACTGCTTAACAGTCAGAGTACACATCAGTGCCCATTTCCCATGTAGAAGCAGAAGTTTAGTATCAAAGTTGCTCTGGGTATCCCCAAATTACAAGTTTTAAAGCCCTTCCAAGCTTTCATGCCTAGCCATCAATTGGTGCAAAGAACAATTTATTCCTCAACTCTGCCTTTGACGTAGGCATGATACAACAGAGAAACTATTTTAAAGGGGCTACAGCTGGATCAGCTTCCAAAGTGCTACTCCAGACTGAAATATTAAAGGGCAATATACAGGCAAAACAGCATCAGAAGCCAGCAGCCAGCAATGTGCATCACAGATTGATTTATCTCAATTAGCACAGCAATTTCCTGCACATTTTCCAAGAAGCATCCATTGGTTTCCCTAAAAATAGGATCAAAATCACCATGCAAATTGTCACAGCTCAAAATGCTAATTAGTTTTTTAAGGACACATCAGCCCATGCGCAGACAGGTTAAATTTAAGGCATAGCTATGACCAAGAAGCTAAATGCACGCCTTTGAAAATGCTGAATGAAGAGGTCAGCCTGTCTTTGAATCACCAGTCCCAAGTCTGAAAGTAACACAAGAAGCAGGCAGCTTTTGGTGTAGAGGTCAAAATTGAAAGTACCTGCCCCTGTCAGTGCTTTTAAGTCTAATGCATACTGGCTTTTCCACGCACACCTCCTCTCGCCTTTCATGCTTTACTGATCCTTTTTGCTAATCAATCAGAAGAACTAACACTTGTATTTTCCTCCCTCCTCTTGAGAGTGTGATTGAATGATTAAAGCTGCCAGGGTAACCTCTTTGGCATGCATGCCGATAACTTCCCACCTAATAGCCTTTCCTCTGCCTCACTGCCCTGGCCCACTGGTGATTACTGCAATCCCTTGAAGTGGTCAAATTGCAGGGCAGGCCCCATGGAAACCTATTTGGAGTTGTTCTAGTTCATACCAAAGAATAATGTTTTTAATACAGATTGTTCTTTTTAAAGCTCTACAAAAGCAGCTGTAATCAATCGTAGTGGGAGCACTGCAAGCCTCCACCAGGTTTCAGAAACCCTATATTGATTCCTTTCCAGTCCATGGATTTCAGCAAAATAACCCCATGTGAGGAACTGAGAGTCAACTAACACTTAATCATTTAAATTAAGATCTTTTTGCCATTGGTAGCAAGAATTAGCAATAAACTGTCTCAATCAATTACATTCCTTCTGCATAAACAGGAAAGTTACACATAAAACAAGTATATTATTATGGTTACATTAATCAGCAATTAAATACTGCTAGCCAATGTTATGTATAGCAGTTGAATTTTGCCAGAGATGAGGAGGAATCAGACTTCACAGTTTAAGGAGTGAGCATTTCCAGTTCTGTATTGCATAATCTGTTATTCAACAGGGCCTCACTCACTGAACAACAAGGTCTGTGACTACCTCAGTGGACACTCCTGTTTGTCACCTGCAGCCACCAGCACTCCTGGCACATCCCACCAAAGCTCCCCACAAGCAGAAAAATGACTACTGGTAGATCTACAATCTGCTTGCTCTTTCTAAAATTGTGTGCAGTTGTAGCAATTAGCTGCAGGAACTTCCCTCCATCCCAAAAACACATGCAACCTATTTCAGAAGATAAACTCCACTAAATTAAGAGAAATCCTGGTTTCTCTAGAACAGAGAGAAATGCTGGTGGTAGCACATTTATATCCCAGACTCACTAGATTCTTAGTTAAGGAAACTAGGGATCAAATAAGCTGTAAGTATGCTTAAATGGAACACCTTTGTACCAGGTCTCTCAGTTTCACTGCAACAAAATATGTAGACTGGGCACTCAACACAAGAACAAATAATCACTCTTTAAACAAATATATAAAACCACCCAAATGATCATCTTTATATTACTTCAGGTGCTAGTAGAGAAGATATTCTGCTGGAAAGTGGTAATGTATAATGATGCAAAATGCAAACTGAACGGCAGATCAATGTGAATTCTGCACTAGCCAGAACATGCTGAATGTGCGGACTTCTTTCTCCAGTCCAGGAAAACAATCACTTTATTTATTCAGGTAACTACTTCCAACTTGTGGGGTGGTGGCTGGAAGCACAGAGGTAGAGGATTAGTTTGTCCTAGGTGAAAAGCACTGGTAAATTCAAAATTGAATGGAATTAGGCTACAGCCTCTGCTGTCAGATGGATAAATGGTATCACTGCTCCTCTTTCCACTGGTGTAGGCTTCTCAGACACCAACAGCAAACACAGACAGCACTGAGACACCAGGTACATCTATGTGAGATACCTCTTTGTATTCCAGATCCCCGAACAGAAAGACAACAAAGATGATTTTATTGCTATTTCCAGGTGCCAACTCATCTCACTGGTTTCCAAGATTAAATTGTTGGATTCAGCACTCTGGTCCCATCTTATTTAACTGAATTTTTGCTACAAAGGCTTGGTTTTCATACCCTCTTTGATGCCTACAAAGATAAGAAATGAGTTTACTTCACATGGGATAAAACGTCACTCCAATAACTTGCATTATAAAAGCAGTTGAGTGAAATCAGAGATGGGGTGGCTTGCACAGAAGCAGTCTTCTGTCTGGTATGGTGCCCTTCAAGCACACTCCCCTCCTTCCACCATGGAGAAGGAACCAGTGCAGCACTGCCACAAGCCCGCCTGGCTCCTCAGCCAAACACAGCAATGCAAGACAAATTCCTAGTCAGCTGGGGCTGAGGCAAGAAGGAAGGATTTTCTCTCCTACCCTCCCTCTGTCTTTGACTTTGCTGATGGCTCTCTGGGGCTTGCAGTGCAGCATCAGCCTGGACAAGGGAACCATGGGGACAATTTCTTCTGAAGACATACACAGCCCAGAGCTGCATTCAGAAACTAGATGGGTATACTAAGCAGAACCACTAAAAGAGAATTTCAACTATATTGTTAGGAATTTCTCCCCACACGATTGCCCATATCAACTGCACAGCAAGACAAACCAAGGCAGAGCCTTGGTGAGGCAGTCTGCTGGGAGCCTCCGTACCTGCATTCGCACACGCTGTAACAACTAACAAGCATTCTTACTCCTGAGAAGAACCAGCAAACGTGTCTGCTCTTAAAAACCCCCACAAATGTGCACAGACGTGGAGAGCATCAGGCTGAAACTGCGCAGGAAAAGGTACACCAAAATAAAAGGGCTACTCCACAAGCAGCGAAAGGGCTGACACCAGATTTCCTACACAGGTTCCTCTCTCCTGCTTCTTTTCCTTGTACTACTGCCTCCCTATGAGCTGTGCACATGGATATGGCAGAACATGGATCAAAAAACTCTGAAGATAGAGGAATTGCTCAAAACTAAAGTTTCAGTTGGAATTACATAAGGGACCACCTTCAAACAGCACACAGTTTTTTTGGTTTAAAGCACGGTTAAGAAAGCTGTTGATTTAATTGAAGTTTTAGTGATAACAATCTCTCCTGGTCCTCATAAGCAATTACTTTTAATAGAACTGAAATAAGCTTCATATCGATTACCTTCAGCTGATGTTTTAAAAATAGTGCTATATAAAATTAGCACCAAAAGAATTAATACATTCATAATGAAGGTAAGAATAAATTACATTGTATTTGATAGATCTACTTCCCTTGATGCAGTGGAAGGCAAGCCAAGTAAGTTGTTTGACAGCATTTTTAACAGTCATAGATCTGACTGAAGAGTAAAATACAACAAAGACTCTTTAACACATTAAGTATCTTCTAACAAAGAAGAATTTTCTTTCTTTCTTTCTTTCTAGCATTCACACTTTAAATCAGAGTTCTGCTGGAGGGAACAAAGATTTCTGTATTTCTATAGCCAAATCTCAAATCTTCATATAGCTGTCCCAGCACCATCAATACAAGGTTAGCACCACTCTACAATCTTTACTGCCTTATCAACAGTCTAAAGCTTTTAAAAATCTATATGCCTACAAAACCTCCGGGAGCTGTTACACACTGAGGATTTCACAGCATTATTGACCTGGGCAGCCTCTTTATCCTCAGTAAGTTATTTTAAGCAACTTTCTGCCAGCAAGCAAGTCTCTTTGTTAGGCTTTGTCTGTATGATTGCTGAAGCACTGCTTACAATACAGCACAAAACAGGGAGCAACTAAGCAGAAACCAGAATGAGGTCTGTCAAGTTCTCTTTTTATTTCTTTTTTTCCTCCACTTTCCTGTTATGCTTCTAATACCCTACAGATCACTGCCCTGCTGCCAGGAATTCTTCCATGCACCTGAGCCACCCCCTGAAAGGGGGCAATGTGAATGCACAACAGACAAAACAGACTGAATCCATGTGGTTTTGGGACCATGCTCTCGAACTTGCACACTTTCTTTTGCCTTGTTTGTATATATATATATGTATATATACACAGCAGAGAAACAGGACTTGGCAAGTGTATTTACCTACTGACTAAGAAAATACATCACCTGGCTTGGGAGGTGAGGAAAAGAACTATAAGGAGAGGTAAATTTCTCATACTTCAAACTCAAACCCTGAACACTCTGCTCTGTTCTTAAATCCATTATTAGATAAAGGCCTCCAGCGTGAGGATCAGATTTCCTTGGCACGGTAGGAAATGCACATCTCAACCTGATACATATCAGCATACATCAAAAAGCACATCTCATGGTCTTCTGCAGGCTCGTGCCTGGAGGTATCAACAGAGAAGGCCAGTGCTAGCACAGCAGTCTTCATTGGATGCAACTTATGAATGGCCACAGTAGAGCAGTCACATCCATGCTTCTTCCACTTTTCTACCTACAAAATATTTACGAGGCGATCCTGCTTGAGGGAGCTGCTCTTGCTTGTACTTTTACTCTGAAGCTCCGTATCTCAAAAGCTTGTGTGCCCAGTGACCCATACTATCCCTTGTTGTCATCAGAACTACTAGGACCTAACTTGTTTTAATCCAAGGGCACATCATAAAATCTACTCAACTGACAGCCCACACAGAGAAGATTTAGATTTGATACCAACTTCTGTATCACACTTGGTAACTAGACACTCAGCTGAGGGCCAAGATACACAGTGGAAGCTGCCCAAGAAGAAGGGTAAGAGAAAGAGATTTAAACTTTAATCCACAAAGTCTTTGCTAGTGGTATTTTATTTCTGGGTATTAGATCAACGTTCCTATTTCCTTGCTAAACCTGTACCCTGTGGAGAGAATGGAAAGAATAGACGTTTTTTAATTTATCAAAACTGTAATGCTTGCAAGTACCATAAAAACAGCTTTTGACCAATGTCCTGTGGAAGCAACTAATTCAGCATTGACATCTTTCTGCTACTTAACATGGTTAAAGGCTGGCAAAAATAGCAGACGAGTACACAATGAGTAAGTAACCTGTCAATCCCGTGTTATTCTAGATAAAGCACAGATGTATTCCAATTATGTGCACCTTATTTCCAACAGTTCTGCTTCAAAAATACAGCACATAATCTGCTCCATATAGCTGTCAATCAAATGGACAAATTCCCTTCAGTTTTCATTGCAGATATGTCTAAAGCAATTGCATTTTGCAAGTGTATCCCAAGATTATTAACAAAATTTTAATTCAAATCACACATTTTTCTCTGCAAGCAATAAAAAAGGTTGCTACACTGATGGCATTGGAAAACTTCTTAGTTCCTGTTTCTGTTTGCTTCAGGAAAAGGGTCAATCAGCACTTAAAAACGAAACAAGCAAAAAGGGGTTTCATCAGCCTAAGTGTTATGGGTATCAGCTGCTTAACGGACCTGACCTTGCAGAAACCTGCTCACCTCCCTGGGTTCTATGAGCTTAAAAAAAATTCCAAGGACAAAGAGGAAAGGTGTAAAAACTCTGCTTAGGAAGACCATACAACAAGACATTCAGACCACTCCAAGACAATACAGAGTGGTTTTGCAACATTATTAATGCAAACTTGCGTATGTACACCTAAGAAAACCGAGGTCAAGAACTGCATTTCAAATGACAGCAATGCAACATGAAGCAACATTTTAACATAAACATCTATACAGCTAAAAGTATAGAATGCTCATGTAATGTTATTTTAGTAAAAAATGTACAGGAGTGATCAAGAGTAAACCTCCCCTCAAAGGGCAAGGCATGACATGTGCAAATCAGGTTTCCTCATAAATATACATGAGCAAATTAGATCAAGAAGTTACCGATAAACCAAATTCTTCAAACAACACAAATGGAGTAGTTTTTTATGGCAAGTTGAGGAAGAAGAACATAAGGAGGCAATTGCATCATGTAACATCATGGAAGGCAGCATTTGATTATTTGCTTTGACAAGACAGAAAAGATCAGAAAAACACTTTCCTATGCCTTTCTCAGGGACAATAACTCAAGAAGGGCAGATGATGACCAAGCAGCATTTGAGAACTGAAAAGGTGAAGATCATTTTTGCTGAAAATTAAAGTCATGTCACTTCATTCAATTTCATAATGACAGGATAAGCAAAAACCACTAGGCAAAGGAACAGAATAGCTACTGTCATTTGATAAAGGAGAGTCACCAACCCATTTAATTTAAGAAACATGAGTCTGTACTGGACACATCCCACCAAAACTAATGATACTTGTCCAGTAAAATACAGAGCCTCACTTCACTTGCAGAAAAAATTGTCTTATCAAGATATGCTGACACCTCCTGAGTCTGCTGTGCTGAAACGGCTCACCTCACAGCCTGACAGAGCACGGAGAGCCCCCTCTGAAGACCAAAACCCCTGCCAGCTGCTGACAGGGACTGTTCTTCCTCCACTAATTACTGTGCACACACACAGGCCCACGCAGCAACCCCCTGGGAAGCCTCTAATGGGCTGGGAGCGTGGATTACTACTGGCTTACAGCTCAGATGTGTGCAACTGAAAGGCTTAACAAGCCTCCATTTCATTCTTTTCAAGTTAGTTTGAAGGGGGGGAAATCAATGGTTATGAAGAACATCACCCAAAAAAGTGATGTAAAACACAGTGCAGAGCAGTGGGATCATGCCTCAGGTCTCACCTTCTGAAATGGGGTCAGAAGCCTTGATGCCTCCCAGAAAGGCAGAATTTGCTCACTATTTTCTCCCCGAACACCATGGCCTTCATGAGGTGGTTTACAATTATAAAAAGAAAGACCAAGCCATGCTCTGCAGGTCTAACATTATCAAAATCTGCTTTGGTGGTCACTCCCTTTTCTACAGCAGGCCATGGGGCAGAAAGGAGAAGAAAAGGTCCATCACACCTGACCCCTGCCCACAGCACCCAGCAGCTACTGGCCCTGGCAATGCTACTGCTCCTCACAAGCACCATCTCAGCAGCCACAGGATTCAGCAAATGGCACTGGGAGCCAAAGGCAACCCTTCAGGCAAGCTGCAGCCTGCTTTTACAGAAAGTTTCAGGAGCATTTTCTTCATTACTTTCCCAGCAGGCCCAGTTTGAAGTGGCACAACATTTGCATTCAGAGAGAATAAAACCTCATTTTGTCATCAGAAAGTGGTGGAGAAATTTCCAGCAAGCTATCTCCAGGCACATGCCCACTGCACACTAATTTGTCCCCACTCGCTTTGCGGCTCCAATGCAAGCCCAACCAGGCACTGGCCAGCCACCAGGAGTTGGTTTTTGAAACCCCATTTTGTGAGGATGGGAGAGGGCTGTGTTGTTCCCCCCCGTGTTCATTACTGACACATTTCAGAGGTAGCACAAAATGGAAAGCACTTGGGTTGGGAACAGCCAAAAGCAGTCCTTCAGCACTTGCTGAAAAAAAAGATAAAAGTGGCACTTAAAGATCTGACCACAAAATCTCAGTACATACAGACCACATATTGAGGGATGGGTGCAATGGTACTGCTTTTTTTGTCTGTTCTCTTTTTAAATCAATACATGAGATTCAAATAAAGGGATAATTTAGGATACCTCACACCACTGCTCCATCTTATAATATCTTAGGAAATTAACTTAATATCCACTATTGATGTATAAACAAGATATACAGTATCCTATATATCTTGGGATATCCCATTATCAATTTATAATCAGCCCTATTTGCTATAAATTAAAGCTCATATCACTGAACAAGTCGCTAAAAGGAGGGAGCTTCTCCCTGACTTTCCACTGAATTACACAGCTGAAGGTTTCCATTTTGTTGGAGAAGGTTGTCATTCACAACATTATGCAGCACTGAAGGAGCCAAACAGATTAAATGGACATCTGCATTTCCAATCTGCTATAAAAGTGGTTTAATACCAACCAATGTTTAAACAGTAAAACTGTCTGCAATTTCTGCTCTATAATCTGTGAGTAATCAATCAGTCTCAATGCTAAGCTTCCATTACTGCTTCTCTGCAAGTAGATGGAAAAATTTCCAGGGCACATACTTCTTATTTATACCCCAACACTAAAGAAGAATTAAACACAGATTCAGTCTGCATTCACAGTGATCCTGGCACACGTCAAGTCTCAGGCTTGTATTTTCAAAGCAAAGCACAGAAAGTACCGTGAAACATCCAGTTATGGCAGCTACTTGGCATTTTACTTCCCCTCTGAATGCACCACTGCAATAAATACCCTGAGGACTTGCCAAAACAAAACAGAGTAACGCATTAGAGCCCTCATCCTCATACTCTTTGAAACCTCAGCACCTCAGAAGAGAGCTGCTCATAATAAGCACAGGATGCAGCTGTGGTCCCATGCCACCAATGGAGTCTGGCTGCTCTGGCTGGAAGGCATCCCAAGCAACAGCATCAAAGTCTGTCATCTTTCTCGGACTTGTTGCTTGACATTGTAATGGCTGTGGGGTTAAGACTGTGGTTCTGGGGATTCAAAGGCTTACTTCTTTTTACAATGCAATCTGTGTTGACAAATTTTGTTTAACATGTAAGTGTCCCTTGCTCTAGGGAGCTACACAGACACCATGCAGAAAAGCTATGCATATCAGCAGCTGACCTCCCTGCTCAAGAAAACTGAAGGTGCTTCCATTTAAGCAGGGGAAGACCAACAAGGAGACATGGGCACTCTGACCCAGGTACAGGATTCAGGTTGGAGTGAGGCCAGAGCTAAAGACAGGTAGCTCCCAGAGGCTCAGTGTACCTTGTGATAGGATCACACCTAGATTACACTGCTGCCTCAGCTGGACGTAAGCAGGCCCAGGCCATCCCCTCTTATGCAAGAGATGGCTTCCAGAGTGGATTAATGCTCAGCCTTTCCACCTTCCTTAATTCTGTTGTGCACAGGTTGTTGCAGACTTCTCTCTGACATGGTACATAAAGCATGACTAGCACCCACCATATGTTCACCAAAAAGGTGATACCTTCACCCCTGCCCCAATGCCAGGCTTCATGTGACATTGACCCTTGCTTTTACTGAAGTGGTCATACAGGTTGTCCCACAACACACACTAGGTTACACCATCCAATTCAGTGTGGCAAAAGTGAAACATTTCTCCCTAACAGAGGGTCCTGGTTTAGGGCAAATTTGGGAGGAAACCTCCGAATGGGGTTCCTCTAGAGAGCAAACCCAAACAGCCCCTCCCCCAGCCGGTCCGGGAAAAAGAACTTCCTCAGAGAAAAGTGGAAAAAACTATTTATTTAACAAACAAAATGCCCACAAGCATAAAGAATGAATAATATGAAACAATGAAACCTCTCGCCGCTCCAAAGAGAGATGGCAAAAACTGAGAGTCCTTGCCGTGAGTTAGCTCAGCTCTCTCAGTCTCTTATCAGTCCCAGTCCCTTCGGTGCTGAAAAATGCCGAGGTCCAGGCCCCGGTGGGCTGCGGGCGTGAGATCCCGGTGCTCCTCTGGGTTTTTCAGTCCAGAGCAGATTTAAACAGTCCCAAGAAAAAGGATAAAAAAACAGTCCAGGAAGCTTCTTTGCCTCAGCTAGCTAGACTAACAAAAGGAAAGAAGAACCTCTCTCTGGCCACTGTCCGTGTATCCCATGAACGCACACCGTCCCAAGAGGGGAGAGAAGATGCAGAGGAGTGAACACTGTTTTTCAAAACAAACTGCGCGCTTCTTCTTTCCCTGCTCACTCTCAGAACCAGTCTTAAAGGTACAGAACACATAGCACACACAGAACAGATGATTGGGGATACAGGCATCACAGTCACCCTAGGACACAGAGAGAGGGATATCAGTGGTTCAATTCACACGTCTCAGCTGAAAACTAGTTTAAAAGCACTGCCTGCCCCATGTATTTATTCATCAGTAAATTCTGAGTGTCTAGCAAATGCCCAGCATGGTGGGCTGGACCAAGAATTCAGAAGATGGGCACTGCTCCTCACTCAGCTCTGCTGCTGCCTGCAGTCACCAAAGCTCAGTGATGTCTCCTACATGGGATGAGGGTTTCAGCCAGCCTTATGGGAAGTTCTACAGCCTGAAACATAACATAAGCCTTGGATGAAACCTAATGTATTTTTCCAATGTTATCTGCATCTACTCCTACTCACTGTGTCCCTCTGCTTGGCACAGGGAGACAAAGGGTCAAAGCAAGTCCTTGAAGAGTCATACACATACCTTTCCCTCTCAGCACTTATGTACAATTACGTTTAATCACTACAAATAGAGTTCACTTGAAATTTTGAATCCACTGGCCTCATGCTGGTTTATCCAGTTCAAGGCTTTGGTACTCTCTGATGAGACTAAGGAGGTAGGGAGACAAAGTCACTATGTATTTCAAGCACCTAATTTTACTTCTATTCAGAGCAGCTAAATTTGGGACCAAAAGGTCCTTCTACACATCAACGAAGAGAAGCATATTCCAGCAGGGTGCTCACAGTCCTGATTTTATGTTTGAATTCAGACTCCTCAGTTAAGGTTTGAACAGTCTTTCCAACACATGATAAGCAAGGGAGTCAAACTCTGACTGAAATAGCATGTATGACATCATGTTCCAGTAGGTCTGAATGAGTTTTGGAATAATGGTAGAGAGGCACATTACAAAACCAGCAGATTATCTGCATCTTTCAAGGGAACAATTATTGTGACAGCAGCACATTTACAAGACTCAGAAAAAACCTCAGGATCTCAGAGCTGCAATGAGATGCGCTGAAGAAAAACCCAAACCTCATGACTTGGGGCTCCAGACACATACTTGTGCAACTGATGGTTTCAATAAGAGACCTCTGTTCATTTGCAATGACACAGTAAAACCCAACCAAGTAGGTGACTTGTCCCTGGGCTGGAACAGCAAGTACTCATTTCTCTGGACAGTTTTATAAGGAAGGGGGAAAACAGCAAACACAGCACAATTACTGACTGCAGAGATCTCTCAGCAAGGAGCAGCTGTATTTCTCTAGCCCTGTACAACAGCAGCTATTCCAGCTATATAAGCACCTGCATGTCACTGTCATGAAACTAAATGTGCAGGCTTGACTGTATAGAAAACCAATTCTGCTGGATAATTAGCACAGCATTACATGCCAAAAAAATTTCTTTCAGGTAAACTTTTTACCTTTTCCTCTGCTTCTTATAGTCACTTGTTGACTGCTATGAAAATTGTATTGTTCCACACTTGGAGAACTATAACTCTCCTCCAGTTCTTAATTTTACCCTGTACGGTCATGAAATCAATAGTAACATAGATCCATTCTAAATGCCATCCAACGTGTAGAGGAGAATGCATGCTGGACAAAATAATGCTTTAGAAACAAGATTTTTCATGTGCCACTTTGAGGAAAGGAAACCAAAGGAGTAGCTGCATTGTGACACAGCCATTGAAATCTTCAAGATACACAACTATTCAAACTTGCTCTATCCAGAAGGATGTAATGGTTTATAAAACCTCCAGACTGTGTATTTTACTGTATGTTCTCATGCACAGTGAGAATGAAGTGCAATCTACTAAGGATTAAAATTAAACATCGTGTATCTATCATGCCATGGGACAGAAACCAGTCAAACCAGTTCAAAATTCACAGTTCTCTGCTATGTAGAAGAGCCTTGTATACCTATCAGTTACAGAATAGCAGAAAAATTGACCTAAGGCCAACCACTAAAAGAAAGTTGTGCTTGTGTTAAAAAGTGCTTGAAGTTTCTTGTAATTATACACACCTATTCTACCTGCAGACAATAAGAACTTACTTCCTCGGTATAAGACAGCACTCTAGTTCCTATTCCTGTGCCACCTTCTTCACTTAAGACCCAGGCTATTGATAAATGTCCACATGGTATGAAAACTCCCTAAGGATACCTGCATATAATGCACATATAAACAATGGTGTCCAGGTCAGCACAGATGAAATTACCTTACAGTGGCTTAGGAAACCTTCCAAAACGGACAAACTGTCCTAATGTAATAGGAGGCTGTGGGAACAAACAAGGCAAGAACAAAACAAGACAATTATACAAAAGCAACTTTCCAACAAATGTCTGAGAGGCAATTACAGGATACTGGCGTGCTTCCTGGCCCCAAGCTGAAGTACCATCACTGTTCATCAGCAACAGGGAAAAAGGAAAAAAGAAAAAGCACAAACAAGCATGGAGAATTTAAAATCTGTTCCTGGGGAGCCCAGAGTGCCCACAGGGCCAGGCTTAAAGTGGGGCATTTAGCTTCAGAGACAACTACTTTTAGGCGGGTATTTGTATTGAGCTCCGTGCCCAAAATCCTATTTTAGTCACTGGAAATCTTGTAGCTGTGGCCAGGGGAGTCCCGTTGAGCTTCCCAAACACAGGCATCTAGCACTGCTTGAGATGCCTCAGGGACAGTGCTTTGTTCCCAGCTCCTGCTCCAGATGAACACCTGCCTCCTGCAGGTCCCATCACAGGACCAGACCGTCCAAACCTCCCAGTGCCAGAAGGTATCTCAAATGTCACAAAAAAGTTAAGATTATTTCTCTTCTGTGTCCCGTGCTGGGAGGGCTGGATTAGCAGGCAGAAGGAGGAGACTGTCTCTGAACTGGGGACTGGTCTGTGGCATACAAGACCAAAGACCCTGAATGAAGTTGTACAGATTTCTGAAACACTTCTGGAATGCTCAGCTTTGCAACATAAACAAAGTCTGGCTTATCACCCTTCAGTGACAGGACCCCTGCACTGTAAGGCAAGCTTTGGAGAGCCAAATCCCCACTTACTCCTCACAGCAGCAGATATCAACCTACACTTCTGCATCCCATGTGTTCAAGATGATTACACAGAATACGAAACCTATACTCAGAATTTTTTCCCCATCATGGTGGTTTTTTAAACGAAAAATGTCAGGCACAGAAAGTTTCCAAACCTTCAAAGAAAATTTAAGTAACCTGTTGCTTCAAGAAGTGAAAAGAACACTAATGTCTTTGTAAGACAAATCTCTTAGACAACTTCTTTAAGAACTAGAAAACCGAGGATCCAAATCTTCACCCTTCTTCCCACAACTTCAGTTTGCTTAAACTGGTTATCCTTGCTTCTGTAAGAATCTGCAAGAGAACCCTGAGAATCTGCAATAGCTCCTGCATCTGTGAAGGGACATGTCTGAGCTCTCCAAGTGGAGCTTTTCAATAGATCACTCATTCTCTGTTGTCTCTGACACATCTATGTCAGAGGCTGTGGGAATGCAGGCTGCTGCATCAGCCACAGCTTCTTGCAGAAGGAACAATCCTCCTCCCCCTTGCCATAGTGAAAAATATGTTAGGAAAAGCTTGAAGGCTGCAATCCTGAACTGATTTTATATAAAATGGGCAGCAGAAGACAGCAAAGTGAAGCATTATCAGTTGCCTGTATTAAAACACACGTAGATCTTCTACTTCCAGAGTTTCCTGTTGTACAGATCATCAGCCATACTTACACAGACATCAGCAAAAAATCTTGGTGAACATCTCATTCTTTCTTCAAGGCCAGAAAGACAGGTCCAGGCAAAATTTGCCCAGACTGATGTCTTATTACTGATATTTCTGTCTTGGCTGGATTAAGGCAGAAGCTGGCCAGACAGGGGAGTCGACAGTAGCTCTCCCTTCCTCATCAAGGTGGTGATGAAAGCTCCAAATAAGGCTTCCAAAATAAATCCTACTACGACATTTTTAGGGCGTAGGCACACCCCAAAACCGCACAAACCAACAAGAGGGCTTTTGTTCTCTTGACTGAAGTCCAAGCATTTCAGAGCACTCCACTAAAGACCAACCAGAAAGGCTACCTATTTCCTTCCTTCCCAGGCTCTTAAAAAAAAATTACTGCACACCATATGTCATTCACTTCTATTAAAAACAGGCATTTTGCTTTATTGTAATAATTCCAAAGGGGATAAACAGACAGTTTTAGATTTAAAAAACAAACAAACAAACAAACCGGAAAAACCTGTATACACATATACACACAAAAAATCACATTCAAAACCCTGTTCACAAAATCCAGCCATCAGCAGAAAAGAACAAGTCCCAGACTTAAATTCCTTTATAGGCTTGAATTCTGTGATTAAATTAAATATATGAGCAACTAACTTTTGTGCAAGTATCATATAAGCTTTACTGCATATACAATTAGGAAGCCTGGACAGCTTCCGACAGAACATCCATTCCCACAGGGGCGTTTAATTTCTTTTCAATACAAGTACCTCTTGTGATGAACAGAAAACAATATACAAACTCCTCACAACAGCCTGAGGATCACAGCACAGGCTGGGGCACGGGGGAAGGAAGAGAGGACTTTTTAAAAATCTTTATTTAGAAATTTAGTAATTTTATTAACCTTTATTTAGAAATCTTGCTATACTTCTAAATTTCTTTGATTTTCCCGTGAAGCGTGGTTGCTGCAATAACTAAGGTATCTAAAAGTCCCAGGTATCTAAAAGTCATTAGCAAGCTGCTTACTCTATGTTCTGCCCTTTTAAGGCAGAAAACACATTCCAAGTTTAAACTTGCTAAACAAACTATTATCTGGGCCTAAAGTTTTTCCTGTGTAAAGACATCACCTAAATGTTTCTACTGTTTTCAAGTACACAGGCAAGATTTGCTGGTTTGTGTCTTCCTGATATTGCCTTGAACCAGTAGGATTAAATCAAACGTCTCTTACTTAAGGAAGGAATGAGCATTATCGTCAAAATTGATCCCGCCTAAGTACTACACGTAAATTTAAACTTAGTTATTTTTGGTAACTTTCTTAAACAGCAAAATCTTAAGACTTCTTTGGCAACAGGCAAAAAAAACCTCTTCATTTTGTTGGAACTATTGACTGAGAGATGTCCCCTCTTCAGCACCTGTAATGAAACTCACTGTTGGTTTTGGCAGGGATAGAACTCGTTTTGTTCACAGTGGTTAGTATGGGACTGTGGTTTGAGTTTGTGCTGAACACAGGGTTGACAATATAGCTCTATAGTTTTAACAACATAGTTTTTGTTATTGCTGAGCAGGGCTTAAACACTGCTTTTTGTACTGCCACAGTAACAGGGAGCTGGGATTATAGGGGAGGCTGGAAGGAGACACAGTCAGGACAGGTGACCCAAACTGACCAAAGAGATATTCTGTAACATGACATCATGCTCAGTAAATAAAGTGGGGAGAAGAAGGAAAAGGGAAATGTTTGGAATTGTGGCATTTGTCTTCCTAAGACACCATTTCACCTGATGGAGCCCTGCTCTCCTGGGGATGGCTGTGCATGGGAAGTAGTGAATTAATCCCTTGTTTAGCTTTGCTTGTGTGCACAGCTTTTGCTTTCCCTATTAAACTGTCTTCATTCCAAGCCACGAGTTTTCCAGCTTTTACCCTTCAGCTTCTTTCCCTGATCTCACTCGGCGGTTGGATGCTGGATGGGGTTAAACCATGACACCCCACCTGGGGTGTGCTGAATCCAAAGCACAGGCAATATTAATTCCCTTGGAGAGGTAGCCTTAAATTATGAGAACTTGTTCCTGACAACCTCTGACAAGAGAGAAAAAAAAAAAGAAAAGTTCAGGCTTTAGCATATTCCTCTAAAGTTACAGATTGTTCAGACACTGAAGCCAAACCTGAAGGATTTTTTTTTCCCTCAGAAATAATTAAATCACATTAGAAAAAAAAATAATAGAGCAGAGATACCATACAAACCTATCTTTTACATCAGACACTAATGGAAAAGGATACAAAACTAAATAACTTTAGGAAAACATTAACCTTAATTATACTGTGAAAATCCATAGCCGGTAAAACAATCATCCACATCTAATATCTACTTATTATGTGCCTCAAGTGAAACTGAGCACCTAGCTCAAGAGAACCTCTGCTTAAAAATCAAACATAAATAAACTGAAGCACAATAAGCCTCCACAATTTAAAGGCAGTGTTCTTAAGTACAATCATGAAACAACAGTGGTACTACAGCATCTCATCTGAGATCATGTTTAGTAAGAGATGCCATTAGAGGAACAAATTTATTAGAAGAGAATGCAGCAATTCCTGCCAAGCTGCCTGATAGGAACCAGGCACCTATATAACCTAATCTGAACAACTTCCCATTACCAATACCACTTCCTAAAAGGAAGGCATTAAGGTTGAAGGGCTCTCACAGCAGCTATCACAATTCACTACACAGAGCAAAGCAATCTAGTAGAATTTCTTTTTAGAAAAGTAAAATGGTCATCCTGAGATGTCTTTCCAAATCACAATTATTTAATGCTTCTTAATAGAGAAGGACTTGTAGCATACTATAGAATTTGCAAGTAATTTAGTTGTTTACTTTTTACAGGCACTCAAATGGGACTTGTTATCCAGCCCCCCTCCTTCAACCTTAGCTCTTGGCCATGCTGAAGGCAACAGTGCTGTCACTTATGATTTAGATAAAGAGACCTCAGTGCTCACTCAGTGCTGTGGCGAGAAATACTCTGACACAGCGTGGATCTGTATTTTTATCTCTTTGCAATCTCATTGAAGACTACAGCTTTCTTTTACACAGTTGAAGTATCAAGTTCTAGCAAGGAGGCTGTAACACTGAACTCTCAGTACTCACCTCTCTTGAAACTCAGATTACCAGGAAAAAATGCTCCCCTCTTATTAGCTTTTTATTATGAAATACCTATTCATAGATTCCTAAAATACCTGCAATTCTTTTCATTCACTAGGAAGAAACTCATACAAAGCTTACTGAATTGCAGAAACATTATACACTGACAAAGGCAAGATGCTTCAAGAAACAGGAGGAATGCTCATTCAGCATCGCACAACACTGAAAAAATTATAGAAAGTAACAATGTTTTAAAAGGTATATTTTATAAAAAGCTCCCACAAAATATATGTAAGGCATATAGAAACAGAAAACTGATTTATAACGTGTACCCTTTCTAAAATTGAGTAGTCTGAGTTATTGAAAGAGAATGAAAAACAGGAGACAATGGTAGTGTTGTTTCCATATAAACCTGTCATAAACTATAAATTATACTTTCCTTGTCAAGTTCTTCAAAAGGCAAGTGAAGCAGAGTGAGGTGACATGCTAAGAGAAATCCTACACTGCAGATTACACTGCGCTCTCAAACTCACACAACACCTTTTTTGAGGTGTATTCCCATGGCATAATTGAGAGGAGAGGGGTCCAAATCTGAAGCTTCACTTGGAAAAGGCAAGGCGGAAAAACTTCCTCTGACTATTTTGCTTTTCTCAGCATTATTCCAGCAGGTGTCACGGACTCTGAAGGACAAACAGAAGTCATACCAACAGCTAGCACCAGCTAAGTCACCACACCAATACAATTTGGAAATCTGCTTCCCCAAGAGTCACACCAGAAGCATGGCTGCTGAAATTTGTCAAATAAAGCAGATCTGCCAAAAAGAAAAAACATTTTGCCGTGTAGCCTACACCAGTTATTTCTACTTCGAAGACACCACCCTCTCTATCCTGCTGGTGAGGCAGCCTCAGGAGCAGAAGCCATTGCCAAGGACTGACCCACCCATGGGAGCAGCAGGCAGGGCAGCGAGAAAAAGAGCGAGATAAGGAAGGAAGGAAATTATATACTAGGGCAGGTGGAATTAAGGGATAATTTTCCAGTATTAGCTTCTCTTAAATGGAGTACCTCAAATTTTACAGGAGCAAAAGCAACCTAGTAGCAAAGATGAATGATAAATAGGCTGAGGAACGGCAAAAACAAAATATGATTAATCAAACAGTGACTGCAGAAAGGCAGTGTTTCATTGTTAATATACCCCAAGAGGATAAATCACAGTGAAAGTCCTATTACATGAAAATTCAGCCACCTGGGAATTCAAACAGTTTGCAGCCAGATCTTTTTTTAAACACATTCATCTGTCAAGCTAACAGCAGAGGGACGGATTTGACAAAGCCAAATCCTCTGAAACAGAGCAGAACTGACTACGGGCTTCAGAGGTACGACCTTACTGCACTCACTGAACAGTGTGTGCCTACAAATCCTGCCAGCTCCCCAGGCCACGGGCAAAACAACCAGCTTCAGAGGAACACACAAGTGAGCACAGTTTCAAGCAAACCCTCGACTTCAATGAACTAAAACTCATCTGTCCTTGATTTACATGGGACAAGGCACCAAAGCTTCCCTGGTAGGAAACAGCAGAACCAGAAATATAAACAACTTCCAGCAACAGTGAATATGTAAGAGCAGAATTAGGGTCTCAGCCCCTGTGTCACATGTGACACAGATTTGGAGGACCCACTCTGCAGCCTTGCTGAGGTTCATGAGCACCAGTACCTACACCTGGTGTGAGTTGGCCGACCCATTGCTAGACCAAAGCTGACAGCTGCAGATTCCCAGATGCCACAGTGAGACTCCAGCCCCTGCAAACATCCACTGATCTTGCCCTGAAGAGTACCCTTAAGCAAGAGCAAGGCAGTGGCCATCCAAAAGCATGAGCTTCAGCCAGGCCTGTGTGGCAGTACCAGAGAGGCCATGGGTTTATCCCTGCATTGCTTAGTAATTTGAGTTTAGGGCAGGGGTCAGGATCTGTGAAGAGAGAAGAGCAGACAATTGGCAGGTATCAAGTAAGAAAAGCATGACTGCTTCACAAATACTTAGCAAGATGAACTTGGAATGGAAAATATTACTTAACTGAAATGGGAATATGACACACATTTTAATTCAGTCACACATAGGAATGGCAACCTAACAGAGTTACACAGGCAGTGACAACCACTGGTTTCCTCCATGTGAAGCACAGAAGAAACATCCTTTCTTCCAATGAAGATTTGTTAAAACTCATGAACTTCTGTCATTTTGATTTCCTCTCTCAAGCGCTGACCAAAGTAAGTGAGCCATATGTAGAGCACTTTCTTCTGGAATTACTCATTTTTTCCACTGAGATAATTCCATGTTTGTCTGCAGTGATCTGCATCCCTCCTCTCAGCTGCATTCCTAACTTTTATTGCCAAACACAGCACGTAAACTGCCTTCGGTATTTAAAACTTACTTTTTTTTAGGAAGCAACAGTTCCTAGGTCAAACTTGCAAGCAGCCAGCTGCCTGTTCTCTGCATTTGTCATCTCCTCCTGCTCAGCCTGCTCCTCTCAACACAACACTTCGTGACTTCGGCTTACTTCCATCTTTTCACTGACACAACACTGAATAAAGCAACCAGTGCAGTGTTAGTCTAAATGTTAACACCATTCCATGCTTACACTGAATTTTGTACCATTCCCTCTTCCCTCCAGAGCACTAAAATTGCTTATATTCTTTTGTTAGTTCATAAATAAACTAAGCAGCAGACAATGCATGCTCTGGCCTGTCTTGGATCAATCCAAAACTGTGAAAACACTTCATGGAGCAATTTCATAAAGCCAAAAAACCCTCTACAGAACATATTTGGCCAGTTTTGGCCCTGTACCCTGCTATCGTTTTTGGATTTTACACCTGTGACTCTGAACTTGGACCTTTATCAGATGCCTGCACTCATGTCTCACTTTATGCACAACAAGGAGTCCTACCAGGGACCTCGTATGGGCTTGCTCGGTGTGCTTAACTTAGAGCATGTGATTAAGTCATGGATTGCATCTGATTTGCCTTTTTTTTTAAAATTTTTAATTAATGCTGAAAAAACTGCTCTGAAAATACAAATACTCTTTATTTTTTCTATTATTTAGTTATTTACAACTCCAAAATACTTTAGGACACCATACAAGTAAGTGCTTGCACTTTAAACCCCTAAGACCTTCTTATTTAGCATCATCAACAATTGAGCAGTCCTAAAAATGAGATACATGCAAGAGAAACAAAAGAATAACATCTGGGATCCATCTAACCAGAACATCACCACCAGCCCCTCTAGACAGTACCTATTGCACACATCCAACATGAGGCCCAGGAGGAGCCCACCTGTCACAACACAAATGCTATCATAGTTACACAAAGTTTTATTTAAAGGTCCACAATCATCAAAAGCTAAAGAGATACAAGTGAGGTGATGGATCAACCAGTATTTAGTGTTATGCAACCAAAACACATTTTTTTTCAGCAGCATCTAGTCATAAGTAGAGACTGGGATTTTACTAAATCCCAGCAAAATAAAGACCATCATCCAGCAGAACAAAGCTCATGCACTAACAGATGTGGACTCCTGCACAAGGAATCATTGCCATTTCAACCTCTCTCCCTTGATGACTGAAATCCTCAGCATCCTGAAATCCTCAGCTTCAGTTACTGATGCCACATGGCCAAGCCATGGCCCCTGGCCCACAGGCAGTGCTTATCCCACATGGCCATCACATCCCAAAGCCAGGGCCTGGCACGGGAAGAGGAAAGGCTCAGGGACCATGGGGCAGTGTGGGGCTCCCAGCCCCATGCCCAGCTCACCAGCTCCCCTGCAAGAACACAGCTGGCAGCAGAACCACGAGCCTCCAAGCCATCTCAGCCCTCCTCCACCTCTGCAGAGGTGACAAGGGGGCTTGGGGCATGAGCCCCAGGGGAAGCTGGTGGCAGGGCTCAGGCAAGAGGGCTGTCCACGCCACTGTGAGCACTAGGGATGAACTTGGGGAATTAGGATGGTCACAATTCTCTGAATGCCTTTTTGCCAGTTCAAGCATCCACTTAATTTGGGGATTAATTTCATTAAGCCATAACCATGAAAGAGTCAATACTTCTTTGCATTTATCAAATTTATTGATGAATACTAAGCATGACCAAAGCAACTTCCTTTTCCATACAAATGAAGTTCTGCTAAATGTACATCCTGTGTGCACAGAGATATAGCATGGACTGGCTTGGAAGAAAAGTGAAGAGAGCTGTGAGCATGTAAGGAACTTTTTTTTTTAAGAATCACTTCAGTGAAGTCTATTTAAAATAAATCTCTTTTGAAAGGCATTGTAATGAAGTTCTGTGTGCTTGTCACCATGCACTTTTACAGGACATACTTCAAAGCATTTCCTTTCTTTGCTGAGATGCCACCTAAACTTCTATCTTTTTCTGTCATGCCATATTTATTTTTGTTGCTCAATGTTTATTCCTCTATAAATCAAAGTAGTAGAGAAATAGATGTGTATTTATTATCAAATCAAGTAACAGGTCAGCTATCTTTGTCATGCTTTCACTCTGAGAAAAACAACAACGTCTTTCCATATGCTCCTGAGGTGATTCCATCCTTCAGTGTCTCCAAATCTCTATTTTTTTTTTTTTTCCCCTGGAATAAGACCTCCAATTCCTACAGCACAAACTTCACTGAAGTCAATGGCATTTGCTCAGGTACAACCAACAGTAAAAACAATACTAAGTATCCCAATGGAAATTAGTAAATGCTCTAGTAAATTTTGCTCAGAAGCAGACAAGGTAAAAGATGCTACTAACATGAGCTACTTTATGCTGCACTGCTCTAATATTCAACGCTGAGCACCATCTTGATCCCAATTCATTGGTTTTGGTGGCAGTAATTAGACCAACACTGATGTGATGGAGGGGGAGAAGCAAATACTGGTTTGTGGGAAAGAGGGAACGAAGAAAAAAAGAAATCATATAGCTGTATATAGCTTACAAAACTGCTTTTTCCGTATACAGATTCATGACATAATAATGTTTTACAAAGCCTGAATCAATATATTTTCATCCAGAGGATACCAGAAAGTTAAGGTTTATTCATTTCTACAACTTTTCTCTTTGCACTCAGCCAAGACAATATCAGGTTAGGTTTCCCCACAACTTAAGTGGCTGCAAGGTCAGCCTGTACTTCCCCAAAAGCAGAGGAGCTCCTGAATGCCCTGGTGAGGCTGCCAGGCTGCCCAGATCATCCTTAGGGCACCTTTCTCACCATGCACAAGACTGAAGAGTCTGGGAACAGGCACACAACTGCAGGCACCATGGCCCCAGTGCTGCTGTTCACCCACAGCACGCTCCAGAAGGAGCCACTGCCGTTTGCTGCATTGCATGAATGCCTGCAAGCTACCAGATGAATTATGCATTTGGGATAGCACAGGTTTCTATTTTCGTGGTGCTGAGATGGCCATGTGCAGCTGGAGGACTGGACTCTATTTTTTTCCAAGCAGAAGACTTAAAATACTTCAAGTTTGCTGCCTGAGGGTGGGAAAGCAGCTTATGCTATAAAACAAGAACCTTCTTACATTGTTATGAGAGGTTCTAATTTAATGTAACTGGGGTAATGGGGAGCCAATTTTAAGCGGGTGGTTTGGTTTAAATATTAACTCTGGTGGTACATAAGGCTTTATTCAAAGGGTAAATTCAGCTGCATAGTGACAGTCACAGTTTACAAACCACGTGTAATGCAGCAGAGAACTGCCTTGTAATTAGGCCCTTGACAGTTACTTTTAATCCTCAAAGTTCCATATGCTGCGGTCTCTTTAAAAAAAAAGAAATAAAACCTCAGATGGAACACACTGAATGAAAAGGAAATTAATAAAATAAGAAGCATTGACTTTTTATATGGTAAAAGTATATAACTAAATCTGTCTCCATAATCCAGGCAGATCATGCTGATGCATGGAAATCCCTGAACTGCTGGGCAACGGAAACTGTACATTTGAAAAAGTAATGTCCCTAACTTGTTTTGATTCCTCAAGGCAAGTCTGCAGCAAAATGCCACTTAATGCATGAGCAAAATACCACTTACCAATCATTTCTTTTCAAAAGACCAAGCAACACATCCCAAGCTGCTCTTTGAGGCTAGATTGCTATGCTTTTGCTGATTGTGGTAAAATCAGTTCAAATTTTGGGGCTGATCTTTTCTTTTGCTTTGTTTGTACCTTGTTTAAGAAACAAACCAATAGAATTCTGGGCAATTTCTTTTGGTTCCCCTTTCTTCTACCTTATAAATGGAGTTTTGCCTTTGCTATCAAACAGCCATAATGCATACATATGAATTACTCTTTTCCTGGCCTGTAGAAAATTGTGCCTGTTCCAGCCTGAACTCTATATGCATTCACATGTCCTGGATGTTCTGGAAAATGATACCTGTAGTACTACCAGACATGCTCTGACACTAAAGCTGAACAGAAATCCCAAATAGACTAATGCATCACTTTAGTACTGGTTTCCTGTTTCCATTTCCACAAAGACTCTCTGATCCTAAAAAGACACCTGTCAATTATGAATGCTTAAGCTTCAGAGTTGAATCTACTAACATTTAAAAACAGATTTTAAAAAGAAAAATGTGTTCAGAAACTCAGCTGTGTGACATGCATAATATTCACCTAAAGTCATCAGGAAAAACAACAGCATTCCTTGAGTAAAAATCCATTTCAATCCTCCCTGAGAAACAATCAAATTTGTATTTTTAAAAAGATTTGTCTTGGAGAACTAGCCCCTTTCTGAAGGCTGGGAAGTGCCAGATACCCACATCTCCATCCAGGTCCACTGACAAGCACTGAAAAGGGACATTCCAACAGCAAGCAAAAAGCAGCAGGTGGGAAAGACATTGCCTCATGTAGATCCAGGCAGGGAGGGCAGGAAGAGAGATGCCTTCCCAGCTGAAGCTGCCTCCTGGAGAACCTCATTCATCAGGCATGAATGACTGACATTTAGCAGCTAATAAATATTTATTAGGTAAGAGCTAAGTAAGTTTTAATAGCTCATTTAAAATATTAGCTAATTTTCACCATGTAAGTAAGAATTTATAACCATATGCACTATAATGCATGGACTTCAACTTGGATAATTCATATGCTGAAAGCCCTGAGTAAGACAGATTTTCAAAGATAAAATTGATATGATACAGGTACTGTACTTCTTACATAAGCGTAACAAAGTAATAACTGATTTGTTGTTGCTGCAGAAGGAGCAAGAAGTTCCTTAAATTATGCTTAAGTATTGCCATGACAGCCATATCAGTTCATATGCATTTTCATATCAGTTCAGATGTTAAATACCACAATGGGTATTTGTGCTTTTTTCCACCCAGTCAGCTCCAACTTGCCAGTCTGTCCCACTTCTTGTCCTAGTGAAGGTGGTGCTCTGTTTTCACAAGAGCTACAAAAGAACATCTCCACTTCCCTGGGTCATCTTTCTGAAGACCCACAAACAAATCCACCATTACCTTCACCCTCATCTCTCACATTACTTGCAACACTACCATGCTTCCCTGATGAAGGAAGGGTTTGAAGGAGGTGAGCTGCTCAGGGACTGGTGAGAAGTCAGCTCTTTCACCTTCTGGCACATGTTCTGTGAATGACAATGCCATGTACCCGTTCACTTTCCATCAGTGCTTCACTTGGCTCTTGAACAGAACAGAGTGAGGAAATGGCTGCAGTCACATCCTCCATGCAACAAAAACAAAAACAAACAAACCCACCCAACAAAAGTAGAAGGAATCAAAAGTCACAGCACATGGATTTTCTTCAAGGTTTTTCCTCCTTTTCAGGGAAAGCTGCCTTTCTCCGATCTACGGTTGCAACCGCTTCCGAAACATGCACAATCTTCTGGAATGGCAGAATTAGCAGTTGTGAGCAGTCACAGAACGATTTTCAGCATGTAAAGTCACACCGTGCCTCTTGTGTTTCCTTCTGTCTCTCCATCTGACTTTCTCACTTTTTTCCCTCTGTACACACAAGAGATCAGCAACAGTAACACAACATTACACCATCTACCCTACAAAATTTTCAACAGTTTGACACTTTGTATTAGTTGAGGGAAGATCTCTCCACATTGGAAATACAGACACCCAAACCAGCTCTGCTAGCAGGAGTTGGCTGTGAGGTGAAAGTGAACACAAGTTGGTACCTTTTTCTCACAGAAAGTGCTGAGACACCGTGACTGGAGTTCCAGCCTACTTCACCCCAAACTTACACTAATTTTACTAGAAATCCAGTGTATTTATTTATTAGGTATCAATCCAGCCATTATCACAGAATTAAAAAGTAATTTAAAATTAATGAAATATGGAGCAAAAAAAATTCTTGGATTTGATATCTGTGGTATTTCCAAGACTGCCTGGAATTGCAATCACAGTGAGGTGGGTATGACAGGGCAGATCCATAGATACTCTCAAAATTAGGCTCTTTACCAAAATACATATTTACTTGTTTGACCATGATGCTGCCAAGAGACACACTGTCCTTTTGGAAAATGTCATCCATTTCACAACTTTCCCAAAAATACACTTTCTTATACTTTTGTGAACACCCTAGCATACAAACACAAGCATCAAAAATACAAGAAAACCAAGAATCACAGACTGCCAAGTTTCTTAATCACAGGCTTCTTCTCCCAGCATTAGAAAAAAATAAATCCTGCTCTGCTTGGCATGCCAGTGTATTATTTTGAATAAGTAGAAGGGCTGAAAGAAAGTCTCCTTTCAATTTCCAAACCCCAAGAGAAAATGGAGGAGTTATTTCCAGAGCATGTACTCAATGACCATCCAGTGAAGCCTATTCATTTTGGTCAGTTGTCATAAGTCCTGCACCACACCTAATGAACACACTGTCTTCTTCTGATGCATCTTACATCACCAGCAGGAGAGGATTAAAAATAATTATGGAAGAAGAAAACAAAACAGCCCTAAACATCTTATTAAAACAATTCTCTAATTTCCTTGGTTTGTTCCTCCTCCATTGGAAGATGCCACCTCATGCAAGAAGTCAGCCTTACAGTTTCAGATTCTGCTTATATTTTAAAGCAAAAAAACCTGAAGAATGTGGACAACAGGGACGTGGGGTCTCTTATGCACAAGTAGGGACCTGGAACACCCCAGTCATCCTCCTGCAAAGGTTAAATAGTTCCCCAGGAACACCTAGCTGCATCACCCAGCCTTCTGCTGATGGGGAATTTATTACTGGGGCACCTTGTGCTCCAGATCTTCTATGAGCAAAAATTATGAGGTATCAAACTTGTCGGATCTCCATGCTTTCTCACTGCTGAGCAGTTTCACCACTTCAAAACAAATGTCTTCCAAGATTCTCCGCAGAGCACAGGCTTCATTCAAGACTGAGAAAAGATAAAAGGATAAACTAGGTGCTTTGAAACAGCTGAGCAGCTGCAACCCAGAAAACACGAAATACCAATAACTTAACTCTCATCCCGTTTTTTTGCCCTGACTGGAGTATCAGCACTGCTCAGAGCATACTCTAAACTCTGGAACCATTTCATGTAATTGACTACAAATGAAGTATGTATCACAGATGTGCTTTTCCGTAAGCTGGAGAGGCTCTTTGGTCAGGGAAAGGTGGGTTTTCAGTCACAGTGGCAGTGCACAGGACCAGGAGGGCTGCATGGAGGGAGCAAGGAAGGAGTCTCCTGCAAACTCCACAGCTGGAGGCTGCCCAGCTTCCCTCCTGTTACAACCAGTTATTAAAATATACTCAGTTAAACTCCTGGTGCACTTTTTCAGACTTGTGTGAGTCCAGTTTAACTTAGATGATTTTCTCAGAGTCCTTTACTCCTTCTTCTTGTCTTTCCTAACCAGAAAGGGGATGTGACAGTTGGATGTAACAGCTAAAGCTATGCTTTCTGTACAGTGCAGCTCGGCAATCAGAAGATTATTCTTGGCTTTACCCCCTGCAATTTTTAAGTCTCTTATTCCTGCTGCCTCTACAGATTCAGGCTTCCCAGTTCAACCTCCCTTCTTCTCATGCTGTCTGTCGCAACAGACCCTTCCGCAGATGCTGGAGAAAAAGTCCCTCTGCCCCACCACAGGTTACAGCCCTCTGACTGCTCTCAGAGTAAGCCTCTGGCAGGCCAAACACTAATTCTGAAGGGGTGAATATTAAGAAAAATCTTTGTTCTAGATGAATATTCCCAAAACTTTACTCAAAGTCCCACAATAAAGCCCAGGACCAGGACATTCTAATAGTCTTATTTATCCCATTCTTTCACGTAAACTTCTTCCCTGCACAGGCTTGCCCTTCATTACTGGAAATAAATTGCACCCAAACCTCAGCAAGATATTTTTGTGTTTTTTTTTTTTTTTTCTGTGGCTAAGGCAACCATATGAGTTTTTGTTTAAAATAAAATAAACTGGTATTATTCAAAGGGAGGTAAAAATAGAGCTCAGAGAGGACTCTCATAGCCTGCTCCTCAAACAAGGCTTCTCCTGTGCAGCACATCAAGGCTATTTCAAGAAGCACCTCCCATTTTTTCACCCCTGAGTATGTCAAAGTGTGTCAGCTTAAGAAGCCAAAGAAAGAAATGGTTACTTAAGGGCAAGTGCAAATACCTTGAAGGGCTGGGAGGGAGGCAGGGTTGGGTTAACAGGTTGCTCACGGCACAGGGTATGGAAAGAGATGCATCCACACAGCAGTTGCTGAGCCACAGATAATCCCACCCCTCCCTGTGCCAGGCTCAGCATCTCCGGTGGGAGCACAAGCACCCGGGGAGAAACTGCTTTCCTCCCTGAACTGCAGGCCTTGAGTATGAGTATGGTCATTCGCTCATGCACACGTTCACACTCTTGGGGTAGCAACACTCAACATTTTCCCCTCTGGTATCCATGGAGAGAGAGATTAGCACTCCTGTATTTCATTAGCCAAGAGTGCTAAGTAATCCACCAACTTGTGGAAAGAGTAAAAGCACCGAGGTTAACGTATTTGGTGAGGCTCTGCTGAATGGTTTGGGATATTTTGTTTCAGTATAGCATAAGGAAAGCAGCTGTCACCTTGATTACAGTGCCCTCGGTAATCTGACACTTCAGCTAGTCCCAACTTCGGACGGCTCCCCCTTCATTTGAACACAGTCACTGATCACTTAAACAGACAAATGGTGATTTGCACAAAGTAAGTTTTGAAGTGAGGCTGTAGATCAGAGGAGGAGCAATTGCACCCATCATTCCCATCCTTCCACAATCAGAAGGGAGAACACAGAAGTCTTCCAAGAAAATCCAAAGAACAGAGAGAAATGCCAAGCTTCAACATTTGGCTCCACACGCTCACTTTCCAAAAAGCAAAGGGGATGAGGGATGCCGTACTCATATCATCCATGTCTGCTTAAACGCTTGGTTTGCATGCTCCAGTGCTGTCGAATGGACACAGCTGATGAGTCAAAGATGGAATTAGCATCCTGATACAGCAACTCTTTTCCAGTACAAACCAGTCACCTCCAGGCTTCTCCTTTAATTAAGGTCCGGCCAAGACATGTCAGCAGTCCAGCATCCCCTTCCTGCCAACAGCTCTGCCAATACTTCGGTCACTCACAACCAACTCCTCCCCGCTCACTCTTTTTCATTGCTGTGAGCTGAGTGAGCAGAAGGATTCCTCAGAGTGGGCAAAGGCCCAGAGCCGGCCCAGTTTTTCATCTACCTTTTCTTCTGCTCTTGGATCCTGTTCTTGCAACATGAGACTGAAGAGCAGTGCCAATGCTAACAGTTACCTTTTGTGCCTGATAGCACAAAAGCAGCAGGAGGGAAAGAAAAAATCAGTCTAATGAGGTTGGAAGCACAAGCGATTGCAAAGAGAAAGAGCAAATAAGTAACTTAAGGTATAAATTACAATTAAGTGCACTGCTGATGCCATGTACTGTGCAGTATTGCCCAGAAATATCACCAGCACAAGTTAAAACACCCCGTACTGAACAAAGAGCAACATTTCTCATAGGAAACCGGTAGTCTTACATCACCGTGGTGACAATGGCATGAGACATTGTACAAGTGACAGGTCAGACAGAATTTAAAAGCCTTCAATTTGTGTTCTTTGTATAATTTTTATCTTCTGATAAAAACAGTCTACACCAACACAGACAATAACACAGAGCACTGCCCATCCTTGCAGTACACTATTTTGCCACTGTTGAAAAATAAACTTGTTTTCTCCTCATTTTCTTTTCAAGACAAAAGTCCATTAAGACACATCCTACATCTGCTTTGATTTATCCAGAGGAAAGTCAAAGCACTTATGGTTTATAGTTTAACTGATAAATTTACATAGCTACATGCACAATGCCTTATAATTTAACGATTTAGTTCCCTTGAAAAGAAAGCAAACTTTTATTTATAAGCTGCTTTACATTTTAGAAGTTTTCATTAAAATAGAAGTTCAGCATAATACAAAGCCTTTACTTACAGGTACAGTGCCAGCACTGAACTTCAATTAATCACAAAAAGATCCAGCAAATAAAAAGAAGTCTTAAGGAAAGCTAACTGACAACTGCAAAACACAGGAGGACATGTCTCCGATAAACTGAACGTCTTTTCTGTTAAGCTGAGTACTATATTTACCACCTGGCCTGCAAGGGCTGCTTTTATTCAAAAGCTCTGCAGTAAAATATACCCAAGTGTAGAGGATGAAGACTTTATCATTGAAACCTTCTGCAAGAAATTAGGGGAATGAGAGAGACTCACTTCCGCAGCAAAATTAGGTCAGGACGCCTTTGAACAGCTCCATTTGAAGGCTGTGCCAGACTTCAGATCAAATACTTTTTAGTGCATTAGACCCAACGGCTTAAGAGATGAACTTCTATACTGCTGATAATTATTACTGGTATTATGCACTGCTGCTTCCCTCTCCACCTGTGGATAATTATAAATAGCCTAGATTTTCCACTCCCTGACATATGCCACTTGGTTAATAGCACTTCCAAAACCTATCCTTTATAGCCACAGGTCACGCATTTCAAATACGACAACCACGTTAACTCCACAGAGATGGCTAAATCATGACGTGCCCCACACATGCTCTTATCTAAATGCTCCCTGAATATACAGAGATGGCTAAATGGCATTAGCATCACAGTAATTAACGATGTGAAGCTGTGAAGTGCCAAGCTGGTGATTCAAATGCAAACCTGCCTCTGCCCTCCTGTGCCTAGGTACAGCCCTGTACTGTGCAACCAGAGAACATCACCGCCAATGGCTCCATCACCTCCTGATGGGGCTGGTGCTCCTCCATGCCAGCTCTTGCTCTCGATGGCCTTCAGGGCTATCCCCAAATAAAACACAGTCCAGTAGCCAAGCTGGGAGGGCAAAGGCCAAGGAAATGTCCCCAGATATATAAGGCAGTTAAGTATACACCTCTTCCCTGCTCAGCTTTACTGTTCACACCCTGAGGAATTGGCAATAGAGCCCACCAGTCCCATATCCAGTCATGTTTGTGCACATTTTCATTAAAAAAATCAATCTATAAATAACCTACAATGCCCAAACCTCAAAACTATTTCATCAAGTCATTCAGAATTTTAAGTCTTTAAAAATTCATACTTTTCCGCAGGTTTTTTAAGGTCTTAAAATTCACAGTTGAATTCACTCTAGCAAGCCTGGTCCTTGGGAGGGTTGTTAAGATAACACTGAAACATCCTACTCCAGTTTCCCACTGCTCTTTGTTTTGCTTTCTTGTTAAGTGACACCACTAATTGTACAGCTGCTACAGCTAGCTGCCACAGACTGCTCTAAGGAGGTTCTCCAATTAGATTAGCTGAATTGAATAATGAGAGAGAGAGATTAGCTTTTTCTGTGCATCTCTAGGAAGCCACAGAGAAATCCGCCAAAATACTCTTGCTAATCCTCCCTTAGGACCCCTCATCTCTGATCACAAATACAGAAATGCCATGTGAGTGACTTTACTGTGTGGGAACTGTGCCAGCTCTGACTGCGTACAGGAACAACCTTCATGACACAGCAGTATAAAAAATTAAAATATATGTAAACAGAGCTCCATATAGAATAAGGTTCTATACAGAACACATAAACATACAAAGTTTCAAAGACCTTTCAAGCTAGAACTGCAACAGCTGGAGAGAGTGAACACATAATTTCAAAAGTACCCCAGGAGGTTTCATTTCATGACATTTTAGATGTCACATTCAAAAAAAAAATCAGCCTTCATGGATGAGAAATAATCAAAGACCACATGTCTGGAGAATCATAAACAGTTTCACCAAAGACAAGATCTTAGAATATACCCATGGCACTTTAATAACTTTTTCTATCTATCTCCAGGACTAGCCATTTTTCTTGTTATACCATGGAGAAGGAGATCTGTGAGTTGCAGATGCTACAGATGCTGAAGCTACCAATTATTCTAACGCATTAACCTTCTAACTTTGGATGCTGCCTCAGCAGTTCCTGAGGACTTCACACCTTCTCTCAATGACATTTACACAAGTAACTAACACAACCAAATTTCATACACACTGTTCATGGATGCTCCTTCTCCTTGCTGGACAAACACTTTCCTTTGTGCTTGCACTGCCAGCACTGGCAAGTAAGTACCAAGTGCCTCTGAGCTCCCAAAAGGGACAAGATTCAGTCCCACAGACAGGATAGGACAGGACCCGAAGGTTTTGCAATATGCCTTCCACAAAAATCATCAGAATCTTGCTTCTCAGCAGCATTATCTTATGCACATCCTTGCAATAATAACATTATTATTATTATTTATAGGACTAAGACATATCTATTTTTATTTATGCAATGTCACAAATTTATATTCATCAGAAGCTCAATTTCTGGCTGTCCCAAAGATGGTGTGTTTCCATTACTTTGAACTATCTTCACGTTTCCACTTTGCTTCCCTTGCAGGTTTTCATTTTGAATAATACCACCATTAATGTCACACCTCAGTGACTACATATTTGGACACAGAACTGCACTTGAAAAGGATTTGAATGGAAAGGCTTTGTGGATGCTTTCACCTGGTAATCAGTTTAAGTGACACACTGGTTCTGGAATCTCCACATCCAGAGTGAGCACAAACAAACCTGGCAAAGGAAGAATCTGTCTCTTGAACATCACTCATCTCCGCAGCCTGCAACATACACCATGTATTCAAACACATTTCTAGCCTTCCCCTGCAGACCCCAGTCCAAAAAGCAATCAGGACTCAGCTCTTAAAGCCCAAAGATATCAAGTGCATGGGGTTTGGCTGTGCCTTCCAGGTACTGTGTCTAGCCAGCTACTCCTGCAGATACTGAAGAATCAACACAGCTGGAATTAATGCAGCACAGCCCACAGAAAGAGGAAAACTTGTGTCTACTTGTAAAATTCATGGAAGGACAGAAGCAGACATATGAGAAGAGATCCTGTAGAAGGTGGGAGAGGGAAGACCTGGTTAGGTTATTCATTCATGTGGCAGCAAGTATGACACTTTTTTGTTCTCTATTGAAACATCCTTAGTCTTGAGGCTATGCTGGTCATGCACCCAAGTGCTCCCTGGGAAGTACTTCATCTCTCAGGCTATATTACTTTAGCAGCACTCTTTTCTACAGCTCTCAGTCCACACAGAGAGTTACACTTCTGAAATACACTTCAAATAACAGGGATGGGTCACTTCACACTGATCTGAAAGGTGACAAGTGACTTCCATTAGTGTGGAAGCACCTCTAGAGCAAATTATGCTTTATTGTGGTTAATTAAACAGGAACAAAACATGTCTGACAATGTAATATTTAAATACAGACAATATATTCTGGTTGTTAATCACAATGCTGGCTTCTGAACAGTTTGATTCCATGCCTGTGTATACCACAGGCTACATGACCTTCTGCAAGTCCCTGTGTCTCCTTACTATTAATAAAAGTACAATGTATTTATTTTTATGCTCACAACTCAAACACAGCCAAACACGTTTTTATTTGAACTTCCCCAAATCAATTCACCTTGGGAACAAAACAATTTAGCTTGGAAGGGAGATGTCTGAAGAAGCTGTTTATGTATAAACTAAAAATAGTGATTTCAGATGGAGCATCCATCCAGGCTTCAGTTAAGCACAGCTCATATATACCACACTCTAATTGCCTGTCTATGGACAAGGCCAATTTCTGCAGATTCATCACCACCCTATTAGCCATTATTTCACTTTAAATTAACCCCCTGCTTGAGACATCAACAGGTTTGCTCAGCGCAAATGCACTTGTTGCAAATGGTTGTTAAATGCTACATTTTCTCCCACTGCATTCAGTATTCCAGTACTTCTGAGGATTACATGTATTCTGTATTTCTGCCTAAATACCTAGTATGCTTTTGAAAGCATCCCCGAGGGCTGAGCTAATCAAGAAAACAACATACATACAGAGAACTGTCATTATTAGAGGGTCAAACACTAATGCAGTCTGTACTCAAGAGATTGCAAATTATACTTCAATGTGAGCAGGAGAAATCATGTTCCCAAATCACTGAATAGTGTCATGTAACCTATGAATAAATTACTAGTCCTGAAAAGATTATAGATAGCAATTTATTACCATCTTGTAAGCATGAACTGAAGATAACCAAACAACAAGCTGTTCGCAGAACAGCCTCCAGTAATTCTCTCATGCTTCCTACAACACCGACTGCAAAGCGACTTGAATGTGGACCAAATCACTTGCTCATGACTTGTGCATCCTCTCTCAAATGTGGCAGCACAGAGGGCATCTTTATGACTCAGATTCAAGTAGGGTCTTATATGAGGCCTCAAATAAGCTTGCCAATGTCAAACACAACATTTATGTTAAAAATCATAGTCTGACAAACCTATTCAGAGGACAAAAGAGCACTTCACCATAACTAGACAAGAGTTCTTTGTTCAGCCATTGAGCCTTACTAAAGCCTGCAATTCTTTGCCATAAGCAAGATGTTTAAATTGCTCGATGGCAAAAGTCAGTTTGGAGAGAAAATGTAATTAATAAATGCCATCCATACAGCTTCTGCTTGACATTTTATAAAGATAACTCACCATAAAGAGCAGTGCAAATGGAGAGCTCTGCAAACGACTGGCTCCTCTGCAGGCTCTTCTCCAAGCTCAGGAAGCCCTGCCAAAATGCCACATTCCCCACCAAGGATGGCAGGTAGCTCTCCACCATCCACCCCCCTCCCCGCCCAGAGGCATTCAATCATGGCTGTGTGTTTGACATGTGACTTCTCATAACTTGCACCTCTACCAGTCAAGAAATTAGGCCTTTATCTTGTCATCCTGAGATCACACTTAATTTAGGACTAAAGAAACTTGGATCCACCAAATCTCCAAACAAATTCCAGACTTACTCCACCATCTTTATGCCATTAGCTGCAGTAACTATCTCACACCTACCACTGAACTGTTATCTGCCCAAGAACCATAATCCCAGCACCCAACTTCAAACCCTAAGGTATTTGTCCTGACTTGTTCCTGAAGATGATGCTCCCATCTACTTCCTTGATAAGGATCTAGGAAAAAATGCAGAGAAAACATCTCCGCACTTTAGGCCTCAATACTAAGTCAGTTCCAATGCAGACCTCAGGGCTAAGAAATTAAAAAGAGGAATTTCAGTGTTTGATCTTGGGTCAAGATTCATCTCTTCTTTAATTTTTAACCAATAATCTAACCTGAGAGGGAAACACATTTCCAGAAAGTGGTTCCTGAGAACACCCATCTAAGGGGTGGCTGTAATACCCAAGACTGGTGGCAAACCCCAGAGCTCCCTGGAATCTCCAGTGCATGGTGGTGCAGGCAGCTGTTGGACAGCAGAACCCAGATGTTCAGTCAGAGCAAGGGAAGCAGGCAGATTCCAGGTGTTGCCAAACCACAAAAAGCAATGGATGAACATTTATTAATTCTACAGTGAGAAGGAAAATACATGTGAATTGGAGGTGGGTAGAAATAAATCCAGACTGAAAAGATTACCTCCCTTCTTTGGTGCTTATTTGACAAAACAAATTTAACACACATAGGAGAGACACACACAGCATATAAATCTAAATACCAGCTATTTCTTCAGCCCTTCTTTTCCTCTAATTACTAATCTCTGAAGTCTAACTGCCTTTTTCCAAAAAACATTCCTCCTCTCCAACACATTATCAACTTTTCAAATTCCAAAACCAAAGTAACCATTAGAAACAAATGCAGGAAAATTACAGCATCATGCTTCTCAAATACTAAATACTTCTGAAAAATATACCAAGTATTACCCTTGGATCATCTTTCAATGATTACATTTATGCCAACAACTCAGTGGTCAGATGCTTACACAAGAAACTGAAAGACCACTCAGGTGATGCCCCAATGCTCTGTTTCACTGCAAGTCCCAAATCCAGCCCCACACGCATGTATTGATGATGTGAAGCAGTCTTCAGACTCCAGAAGCTTCCCAGGGAGAGATGGACTTAACCTTCTGTGAGCAAGAGCAGCACTATAACGCTGCAGTATGCAGCACAACCTGCTAGCCAGCAAAGTTTCTCAGCTTGTACTTGGGCATGCAGAGGATCAGACTGACACAAGCTCTGGAAAACCATTCAACCCACTGCTGCAAACTAGAATGAAACGGAAAGGTTTATTAGCCTCTTCCAAATGGGAGCTGACAACTACAGCTGGATACTTGGCACTGCTCTCTGGTACTATTAAAATCAGCAAAAGCTGGGTCCCAGTATCATCAGGACTGGGCTCAAGGGCTCAACCTTTTAAAAGGCACATCACACCTCTCATTCACAGAGTCTTCCTTTTCTTTCCAGCAGTTCCATGTCACTGTCTTTCTCTCTCTTATAAGCAAATCAAGAAACTTTCAAGGTAGCTAGAAAGCACATTTTTTGCCATTCAGCCAAGCCTGGTGAATCCTCCATGTCCTTCCAGACCCACACAGGTTGTCAGACCCCACTGTAATCTGACGTCTCACTGCACACTGCGCTGACAGCAGCAAATCTCTCTGGAAGTCCCAGCTGCAATCCACCAGCTTTGGTGTGGGTAAAGCTTGCCACCATGTGCAGGCTGGCACTTACAGCTTGGGCTCCCTGTCACCTTCTCCATCACAGCCCCGTGCTGAAGCAGCTGCTCCCCCGGGGGAGCTGGCATGGCACAGCAGAGCACAGCTGAGGTGCGACAGCCCACGTCACAGCAGACACAGCAGGCACCCAGCACTGACAAACCACTCTCGTGGTTCATGGCAGGTCTCACTTCCAGGACATTCTTAACATAGTGCTAATGTCTCCTTGGCCAACCCCAATAAAAGCGTTTGTTGGCAATGTGGACCAAACAAAGGGAACTCATTGCTTTAAGAAACAAAATCTGCTGCAGCTTCCCCCTCCTCTGCTCGAAAGATGCATGGATAATTTATCAGAAATGAGATTTTTACCTTACAATTTTGCCTAAATAACGATAATAAATAGCAGAATCTAAAATCACGATGAAATTTAGAGCTAAATCCATTTGACAGTGGTTTGGAGAGCTGGGAGGGTTTTTTAAGCATCCATATAGAATTTATCTTATGACAAGGACAGACTTCTGCAGAGAAGACAGTTTTGGCATCTGTCTTTTCCCAGAGAATGGTCTACAAAATCCTATCTTAAGGGGCCATGAAGCTACTGCCAGGGACAGTTAAAGGAAAAAGAAGGGAGGTGAAAGAAAAGGAAAAACACCAACCTCCTTTTACTTTTCCAGTCCCTCCACAACTTTCTGGCAGCAGGAAGGGCGCTGCAGCAGAGCCAGGCAAGCTCCCCCCACCTCGCTCTCGCCACTGCCCCCTGAATCACATCGCACCGGATATGTCCCAACAACCCACCTCGCACTGCCACAGTGTGTTCATCCTAAGGCAAAAACCCATCAAACTTAATACTTCACTAATTACTGTAGCAGTTTAATAGCTACTCCACCATCAGAAAACTTCCTACTAAAAGCGTTTCTATAAAATTAAAGTATATTGTACCTCATTAGCCAAGGGCGTTTCTGCAGCACAGTTACACTTAGCGGAAACAAGGATCGGCGTTCTACACAACCTTTTTTAATCAGTCTTTAAGGAAAGTGTTTTGCAATTGTATCCTTAGAAATCCCTAATGATGAGCCAGATTTCATGAAGGCTGTGACTTGGCTGATTTATACAACAGCTAGTAAACTTCAAAAGTTAACCCAAGCTAGTGGCATTATTTAGTTCAGTGAAGCAGCTCATTCTAATTGGATTAAATTATCATGGGTTTTTTTTTATTTCATATTGAAACTTCAATTTATCATTTCCTAATATTTGCCCAAACACTGCATCAGTATCATTTGCATACCCCTTCCCTTAAGACAATCTCAGATCCACAGATGGAAAAGACCAAAACCCTCTGGTCGGTCCTCGTCGGCTCCTGCCACGAAAGGGTGGGAGAGAGGCTTTCCCAGAGGTACAAATCCCGGCAACAGAGCTAATTGCATTAAGCAGAGGGCCCGGTTAGCGAATACACCGGTGGCGCGGAAAAAGTGTAAACAGCAGCATTATCCCAAGCACCTCGCGGCGAGCCCGTGGGGAAGGGCCAGCCGAGTCCGCAGCAGGCTCGGGCTCCGCGGAGCCGGGACCGGGAGCTGGCCGGGAGGCGCGCAGGGCGTTCTGTCTGAGGGGTCTGGGAGGTCCTGAGCCTCGCAGCCAAGAGCAGTTGCTGCATTTTTCTCTCTTTTTAGCCACGGGCCGTGAGGAGTGGATTTTGCAAGGGACGCTCCCGCCTCACCGCCCGCGAAGCCGGGGAAGGCGTCCTCGGGTGGCCGCTCGGACACGGATACAAGCCCCCGCTCCCAGACCCAGCC
>VXBB01019803.1:270198-349915 GCA_013399915.1 Illadopsis cleaveri
CCTCCCTCCGCCCCGAGTGCGCGGCGGTGGCGCCGCGGCTCCCAGTTAAACCCCGCAGAAATTCCTGCAGGATTACAACACAGATTGGCAGCTCCCCCAGCCCGTGGAAAGAAGCAGCGCGCCGCCACTGCCGGCTCTCGCCCCTCGCAAATTCAAGCAACTTTCCCCCCCTCTCTCCTCCTCTTCATCCTCCACCCAGCTCTCTCCTCTCTCGTCCTCCCCCCCAGTGGAAAACATGAGCAGCGCCACGGACCGGTTAACAGAAGGCTGGCCCCGTGTAAAATCGGGGACGTGGAAAGGCTCCCCCTTCGCAAGAGAAATCCGGCGACAGCCGCGTGTTTTTAGCGCTGTGCTGCCGGGGTTCGCACCGCTGCTCCGCGCCACCCTCTCCGGTTAGCCTCGGTGGCAGCTGCAAGTGTCGGAAAGAAAAGCAAAATGGAGGGGTCAAAAATCACGGGAAGAGGGGCTAACCCGAAAATGCCAGCTCATCGTGAATCCCCACTTAGCTTTTTGTCACAGAATTATTTATTTTAGACTTTCTGCCCGCAACAAGAAGACTAGAAACTTTTAAGGGTGAGGGGCAACAAAGTAAGAGAGGGCTGTGATTTGTAGCTCGTTACATGGCTCTAGAAGCTGTGTCTTTAAAATAGGTATTGCAAGAATTGACAGCACCAAGAATGTGTGCTCCAGAAGCCAAAACAAGAAGTCTTGCTACAACTAGTCCGTGTTATTTCTCAACTGGGAAAAATGGTGCTTTTGCAGAGCTTAGGAGCCTCAGCCCGATCCACTTGCGTATGCCAGCACGTTTCCACCACTGAACGTGTACATACATGACATCAGTCACTGGACATGGGAAAGGAGCAATAACCAAGAAAGCAAAATATATCAGTCTCACTTGCAAACTACGGCTGATTATTTAAGTCAGAAGGTAGCAAACAGCGTTTTATAGCCTGAATCAAATAGTCACAAGGACCATAATGGTCTCTTTTGTTTGAGCAAAATCTATCCCTCTCAGAGGACCTGGGCCCCGGAGAGGGCAAGAAATACCCTGGGGAGATGTTTTTCCCAGGCAGACGTTTTTCTATGCCCTTCACTTTGCCTACTCTGTGCTGTGTGAAGGTCTTTGGCCAACGGGTTCTGTTGAGATCCCATCTGCCTCCAGTTCCCGATCTGGTTGCCTTCCTATCAACAGGCATGCCATGTGTTATAAATATATTTTGTATGATTGACTTTTCACAAATATTGAACTTAATACTATATGTGTTATGTTGGAAAGGTATGTTGTATTAATATAGTGTGTTATAAATGTATATTATAAAGTTGGCTTCTTGCAAATATTAAAATGAATACTATATGTATAGAGATATAGTTTTTATTTCTGCTATTAGCAAAACTTATACATGGTAGTAAAATAGTTTATATATAGTCATGCTTGTAACTAAACAGCCTGTTTGGTTAAGATAACATCCAATGAACATATTATAGAGACCCTACTGCTGACATGCCAATTATCAACACTGACCATCTGTATAAGGTGGGGACCAAGGCCAAATCTAAAAGTAATAAAAAAGACACAACCAAAAAACACACATGCTCTAAAAAAGCAGACCCAAAGAGAGACCATGCAAAGTGATTTCTAAAATATAGAACCGAGTTTGTAGAAAAGTTTGATGCAATAACAACAAGACTGATGCAATAAAAAAAGTATTTTAAAAAATCTCTAAGATAGCAAGTTTTGGACTGGACTGAATGCGAAGTCACCCAGCCTGGCTGTACTTTGCTTTTTTTATCTCCTAATTGTCTTATTTTTTATTAAACCTATTTCATAAAATTTACCTAAAAAACAAACCTCATTTTTCGCACATGTAATAAAAGAAAATAATCTGGCACAAGCAATCTCTCACTCCACTCATCACTTTCCCAGCCTCTCCCAGGCAAACACATCCCTGTTGATCCCTATGCAGTGTGGGCACGGTGACTAAGTCTGTGCTGAGATGCTGCAGGACCCTTCTGCTCAGAGGGGCGGCTGGCCCTGCCTGGATTGCTCTCACTGTGTGCGACCCACTCCCAGGAACGTGATACCTCTCAACAGTTACCACACTTGCTATATCTAGATCCACCTTCCGGACATGCCATGTCATTAATTTTTAGGCTGCATTCCCCACTTGAAATCCTACCAGATTTTCAGTGGTCTGCTCCTTGTTGGTGTCGCATACACAGATTGTTTAATGTACTCCTTATATTAAACAGATTGTTTAATATAATCTTTCTCCTTCAAAGTATGTTGTAGATACTTAAGACCTAATTCTGTGTATCCTCTTCCTTTGTACGCAGCCAGATTTCAATTCAACTAAGCAACAATTTCAGCACTGTTTGATGTGGGTGAACGAAGTACAGTGAAGCAAAGGGAGTAAAACTCCGTTTGGGCAAAATCTGTAGGACCTCACATAGGCATGGGGTCACAGGCAGCCCAGTCTGCAGAGAGGGGAGAGATGAAGAGGTTGCAACTTCCCCCCAGTCAAGGGGGAAACCAGAAAAAGCATTCCTTAACAGTAGGAAAACAGAATGCCACATTAGGAACAACATAAAAGAGGAAATGTGAAGACAAAGGCGCTGCATATGGGAAGCATCCTAAGGGTCATTAGACACCAAGGGGCAGATGATTTACTACGTTAGGGTATTTTTTTTTAGCATTCTTTAACATTTTTAGCATTCTTTAACAGGCATGACTTTTAATACATAAACCAAGCTCAGCTTTACTTCCATGTTACAATGCATGATTATCAGGGTTTTACATACTTGGCAGAATCTATCAAAGATCAAAATATCATCTGCAACATGCAAAGTTCTTCCTCAGGCAAAGATGATGGCAACAAATGGGCTCCTCATGGACCACCAGTGTACTTATGGGCAGTGCCCTTGAAGGATCTGGGGCAAAGACCTGCAAAACCTCCAAATCCTTAAGCCTCTGTGGGGACAATATCTGATGCCAAACATGAAGATAGACACGCACATTAATACAAGAAGGAGCAGAACTAAAGACCAGAAGCCAGACAGATGATCTGAAAAGATAGAAATGAGCATGAGAATTGAAAAATAGAAAACAAATAACCCTTGTAGTTCACAGAAATAACAATATATTGTCCTGTATCCCACTTACTCCCTTCCCTACTCTCCTGAGTCTTCTGTCTGAGAGCACTGTACAGCATTAAGAGCATTTCCACATGTGGTCCCATGGAGAAGCAGCTGCAGGCCTGGGCATTTCTTACTGTAAGACAGCATTCACCGTGTTGCATTTGTGTCACCCTGGGTCCCCCCAGCCCACCAATGGACACCGGCCACCCAATCACCACACCAACATTGAGTCAAACCAGGTACGAGGGGGATTCAGGTGAGATTAAGAGACCAACTTCATCAAAGGCCATTTTCTTTTCAGAATATGTTATATGGTGGAAGGATGCAAGAGGACCTCAAGTGTAGCGTGTGCTGTGTGGTTATCAACTACAGAAGACCCAAACATCCACCAAACTTGAAAATTCAGTTTTGGGTCTCTCCTAAGGGGAGAGTTACTGGGATTTTAGGGAAGAGTCATGGTTAGAAATACATGGAAACTGTGCAAAAAGCAAGTTGGGAGATCTTGGGAATAAGTTTCCAGTCTATGGCTGCCAAGGCACCATTAAGGATAAACATGCATCACAATTTTTTGAGTGCTTCCCAAGCATTCATTTCTGCATGGCAAATCCTGGAGGTGACTTGCACAACCAGCAGGGCTAAGGAAAGAGGTCTACATGGGGAGGAGGGTTCTTAATCATGCAATTTTTCCTTTAAGATTTGTTCAATAATGCAAGTTGTGGTTGAGAACACCTGACCTAAAGCACAACCCTGAGCCTCACACCACAGTGGGTGACAAGGTGGTGTTGGCCAGAGCTGTTTGTTATGTAAATGAGTGATGGTTGTATTTGTGCCCAGGATGGGATAGCCTTGCCATCACATTCAAAGATCATAAGAGGTGGCAAATTTTCTCAAATAACTTATTCAAGGAGAGGCAGAATCTGTGAAAAGGAAAAATACAGCTGACATTAAATCTGTTTGAAGACACGCTGACAATGACCTGAAAAAAACTTGGTAAAATGTGTTGGTAGGACAGTTTAAAGAGATTTATTACCACATCCCCAAACTCCCAAATTTTATGCTGCTAATTTAAGAACAATAGAACTGCTCATCTCTTCTATAAAAATGTCTGTAATATTTTTAAGTGCAGTTGTAGTTATTTCTGTAGTGTAGTCTGAATTCAGGGATGTGGTAGAATGGGGCTGGTACTCATGGAACCACTGAACCACACGAGAGGTGCCAGCAAGTTTTGGTAACATGTCAATGAATGATTCTTTTCTGCATGAATTCTTAACAGTGTAATTACATGAACATGCATCCTTCCTCAACAGGCTCTTGTTCTAAAGGGTAGCTCTTCTGGGCATCCCCAGAATACCCTAGGACATGCTTGCTTCTCTTTGATCCAGAGGCCTCTTTTGCTATGCAGTTTCTGAATCACAGACATATGCAGGTTTTTTAATTTTTATTGTATCTATAATTTTGTTTTGGTTAGATATGAAGTACAAAACATGTCTGCACAAAACCAGGCATCCTTGATAGCTGAAACAACAGTGCAGCAGGAGCAAAGGGCATTGCTGAGCAACCAGTGCTGCTTGTGTCTGCTGTGGTACCACTAGGACCACACAGCTGGACTATATGGGGTTTATAATGATGGGCTTTATATGAATGCAGCAGAAAGTCTGAGCATGGCCTGCGACAACTGACAACAGAAACATGCAGCTGACAAAACTTTATTTTGTTCTTTTTCATGGACAAGTATAGTAGGGAGACGTAATAAGAAAATAAAAGACTGGTATTAAAGGCAGAGCACAGGCAGCAACCTCCTATGAGATGGTGGGATGTGTGAAACAGTCCAGAAGTAGCCTGCAAATGGGGCTGGTTTGTGTTTGTCACTGTGCCACCAAGGGGGTGAGTATCTATGCACAGAGACAGAGATGTGCACCCGGGCTGGGGTTTCGCTCCAGTGAGGGGATGCAGGGGGGATGTGCGGGGCAGCAGGGGGACCCGGAGTCATCTGTGCTCATTGAGAATGGTGTCAGTCAGCTTTCCAGGAGAGTTACTCTCAGAAAGTCCTGACCCCTACCTAGAGGGGAACATCTGAACTAGTCATTCATCCAGGTTCAAAGATGGCCTTTACGCCTGAAATTACAGTCCAGCTTTGGCAGCACTCCTGCAGTAGGGCTCATCCCCTGCTATTCAGCAACTCGCTGGATATTTTAAATGTAAAATACACACCCCAAGTGCCCTTGCTGATTTAAGAATCTCTTTTCCAGGGGAGATGCCTACCAAGAACCGTAAGTAAAGTGAATGACACAATGCTGACAGCTAGAACTACCAAAAAATTATGAAGGTTGGCCAAAACTCACTTCTGTCCTGAGTATAGAAGCTTTGTCTTTGGATGTTAACTGCTGTGAGAAACTCAGTGTCACTTTGTGCTGGCCTCCTGAACAGGGTAAAATTTACCACTCTGACAATTCTAGCCAAGGCTATTGCCTTTTTTTTTTTTCTTTTTTTAAATTAGGACAAATTGTACCTTTAAAATAGAAAAGGTATTTCTTTATCTCTGAAAGTTCCATTTAGAGCTATGGCTCAATATTTGCCTGAGACATTTGCATACCTGGAAGTGTCTCATATGTGATGATCTCTGCAAATAAAATGCGTTGTTGATTTAGTTTATTATCCCAAAATATGATACCATGGTTAAGGTTTGTGTGCAGTATATCAGGAGAAAAATACAGGAGGGTTGAATTGAAATAGATTTTAATACTGCAAGGTATACTGCTCAAGTTAATGAAAGTCAGACATACATTTGGCTGCTGTTGCTAACTGAATAATACAAGTAATAACAGAAGCATCTATTCAATTCCTGATGAACATGAGTAATTTCCATTATCTTAAAATGTGTGGGAGTTATTAATTTGAGGTGCAGTGATTGCCCAACACTTTTTCATTATTATATCTTGTTGTCAGTTGCTTAGACATTTGCCAAAGTTTAATGCATCAAGCTGAAATTTTCTATACTGAGTATCAACCTCCAGCTGACTTCATTTGTTTCATTTTATTTTTGTTTTGCAAGTTTTATCAAGAATGGTGCATCTGTTTCCAAGAGCAAGGTTAGGAGAAAGTATGTTATTTTGTCTATGGTAATACAAATTCCCTCCAAAATTTCCATGAGAACATGTTTTACCTCCGTGCATGGAAGGAAAACACAAAAATTTGGCAAAAGAAGTCAACGAAACACCAGAAATTTTCAACACATTTGGGAAATTATTCCCAACTTTGGACCATGTCTAAGCATTATTGTCTTTGCAGTTTATACATGCTCAGTAGAGACTTGTTAAATTCTGACATCTAAAAATCCCATCTAGGCCAGACATGTTCCAGCTGAGAGCCATAGAAATCTTTCTGTGCTTGGTCTCCAAATAAAAGGGCTGTAGAGTTCCCCTTGGCACTTGTGAGACAAGGTCTGCTGTGTGTGCCTGTGCAGCAAGGGAAAAGAGAGAGGAATGTGGTATACTCATGGAGGAATAAAGAGAGAGTCAGCGGTTGTAAGAGTTGAGATTGAAGAAGAAACAGAGGGGGGTATAGGGGAGACATAGGCAGGGAGAAGGACAGGAGTGAGGGTAGAAGGAGACATTGGCACAGAGGGGCAAATGTCAGGACATCAGACCCATGGTAGGTGATATCCATGGGGGCAGCAAGGGAGGAAAGCAGGACCATGTAGTGTTCGGGGTGGCTGGGAGGAGAAGGGGAAGGATACAGTCCTGACCAAGACAAGATGATAACTTCCATCATTGAGCAACTGTGTTCTCCTCCAGACCTTGAAATTACACTGCCTGGCGAAAGGCACCATCTTCCTTTGCTGTCAGCAAATGGCAAAGTGAAGATGTCTGTCAGCCCCAACGCTCTGCATTGGCTGATCAGTATAAATAATACACTTTTTAGTGAGAGATAATGTTGTCAGTAAGATCCATGCAGCAGTGAGATCCATCCAGTACTTTGTTGCAGAAATTTAAAGCTATGGAGACAATGACACAGATGACTGTAATTAAAGATGGTATGGTAAAGCATTTTCATCGTAAAGCATTTTCATCGTAAAGCAGTTGCAAGGACAACCTTAATTTTGATTTTTCTCAACTTTAAGCACTTTGTTTTGTAGCTTAAATGTTTCTATAGCAAAAATTTTCTTCATGTTGTTCTTAATATATAATGCCCAATGTGTCCCACCTAACTAATTTGTGTTGTCTGGCCCTGGAAGTCTGTACCCATATGAGTAATGCTTGTACACATGAAAAAAAATCATCAGAATTAACTGACACCACTTATCACCTCCTAACTTACGGGAGTAAACAGATCCTGAAGTACTTGCCCATTTAATTCACTGAACATGCTAAAGTCAGTCCAGATGTGTGTAATTAATGAAAGTGTTTTAAAACAGTATCTGCTACCTCTTGTCTGCTCCTACTTTATTGTTCAGATATAAATATATTTTAAATAAACATATATTCCAACAGTAAGTGAGCATCTGTCTATGTCAAGCCTTATCACAGCTATCTGGGTTTTTTGCATTTCTGTTTCTCTCTCTCTGTTGTTGTTGCTTTTACCTTTTCAGGATGGAACTGGATCCAGAGCCAAAAGAATGAAATAAAGCTGTGTCCAGGTTGTGCATATTTCAGCATATTTATTCCAATTTCAGGATATACATCCTGTGAGCATCAAAACAAATTAGTCTACAGTACAAGGAGAGACTGTAGTCTGGCTGTTTTCAAGAGAAAATGCAGCTGGACTTTTCATGCTAGAGAAAAAGCTTCATTTTCCTGCAGCTAGCTTTTATTTTTTGAGTCTAATTGCAAACTACTCTGGTATGTAGAAAAAGCTGCTTATTAGGGCTGAAATGAAATAGTGACCAATGTCCCTCAGAGCTTGTAGAACAGTCTCCAGGGGAAGTCTGGTACCTGGTGAGAAGAACCACCACCTACAGCCATGAGATGGTGTGGTGTAGGGCTTCCCCTGGCTGAATCCCTCATTTCGAGGTTCTTAAAGGGTAGTTAGTACACACATTCTTGATATTGACCAGATTTATAAGATAGTAAAATGGCAATTATGCAGGGCTGCAAGCAAAGGATAGATTCTGAATGAGAGAAAATGAGTTCAAAGCATGTGATTAAATAGTGGTAGGCTTAAAGTCTTAATTCTCATCTCCCGCTATGTGAAGCAGGAGTAATTCATTTGTAGTCAGTGAAGCTACAGAGATGTAAAACAGCATTGGAGGAGAATCAGGCCATTGTTCTCTGCAAAACTCACTGATAAGACATTAATTACTAAAGAGAAAATGCCATCAAAGTATGCGAAATGCATTGCAGGATTCAGGAGACAAACTCATTAAATGCTATGTCATACAGGGAATTAGTTCCAAATTTATGAATGTGGAGAAGGCAAATGCTGCACTACAGATGAAATGTAAGATTGTCTTGAAAGCCTTCTTCAGAGGACCACTTGCCTTTGGAGCGGGAGCCAACCCCACACATTACATCCAGAGATATGAAACAATTCCAGATAAAATAAATCACCCTGGACCTTGGTCCATCTCACATACTGAATGACAGCCAACTGCAGTTGTTTAAGGTTTGTAGAAGTTCATTGGACTCTGTTTCCTGCCCAGCCTATCTGCCCTTCCTCCCCTCCACTCATAACTCTCATCTTAGGTCAAGCAAATCTTAGAAGCAGAAAAATTAAACACCAGTCAGACAGCACCATGTGCGGTCTCTAACTTAACACCCAGTTAAGGCACAAGAAATCTCTGGGGAAAATCCCACCTCCAGGGATGTGATAAAATCTATGGTAAAATTCTTATTTGATCTCTCCAAGGGCAAGATTTTATGCTCATCCTCAGGATAATCCCCAGATCATTTTTCAAACCCTAATTGCAGACATAAGGTGACCAAGGATTTGAAGATTTTGATGTCTTTTTGAACAAAAGCCCTGAGCAGTTAACCCTCAATTAAATCTGCCATGGAGGAGATGGAGCATATTAGTATACAAGAAGGACCAGCAGAGGAGTTACAAAAATTACCATGTCACAGGAGACAGTGCTGTGAGCCTCAGCCACCAACATGTGCTGTGTCCTGCCAGCGGACCCTGGATTGAACCCCTGAGGTTCTCAGCCCAACATCATTGTTGTCTTGAAGGCATATTTTCCCCCCAGGCTATTTGCTCCAGGCATGGGCAAAAGCCCTATGGCAAGATGCTGGGAGTGAGGCTTCTCAGGGCTGTTCACTCACAAGAAGATGTACTTTCACATGAGACAGGGGTAAGGTGCAGATGCCATGTTGATATGTCCCTAATACATGACCTGTGTGCAACTCTCTGGGGATCTGAAGGGGTGACTACATTCCTGTCATGAGATCTGTGTGGAGAACAGAGCCCTTTGAATGCCCTTTACATCCCAGCTCTTTCTTGTTCAAATCCAGTCACTCAAAGCAGGAGAAGGTTCACGCTATGCCATTGGCGTCATTATATACTGATCACACTTTGGGACTGGTGGCAAGAGCTCAAAAGGATTATTCACAGTCCCTTGAACTGCCAAAGAGTCTGTCCACTGCAGAGCAGCAGGAGTGGTTCCCTGGCTCATGGGAGAATGGGTCTGCCAGAACAGCAGTGTCCTCAGCTGAGGGCCATGTCTGCCAGGACAGCAATGTCCTCAGCTGCAGGACTTGCCTTGTCATTGCCATCCAGTCCTGGGCACCTGCAGTTCAATATTCTAGGTAACAGGAAGCATAACAGGTATATAGTCGTGGTCAAAGTGGTCATGAGAACATAGTTTCACTCCTCAAAACAGAGATAACTTTTGCATTGGCCAGAGACTGCTCTGATTATGTCTCTCAGTAAATGGTGCTGCTGCCTCACAGGCATAATTTCCATCTTGAGTGGCACAGTGAAACTGTTGCCTTTCCCTTGGACTCTGGGACGGATGCTCTCCTGCTACCAAATAGTTCAGACTTCTACCCCATGTAATCTTTGAGTTTCTATAGTTTGGCTGCAGTTGATTTGGAGCATTGCAGCTGTCAATCCTGTGGTATAATTCTGAGCAATAGTGCAGATGCTCAAGGAGATCAAGTCTGACCCAGTGGATGTAACCACAGAAGATCACAGGCAGAGTCCCTTGAGGTGCAAAGTCTTGGACACAATGCAGAGATTGACCTGAAGAGTGTCCAGCTGCACAGTTTGAAGAGGGTAGAGGTTTTGGTTGTCCTGTTGCAATGGTAGCAGTAGCTGTGAGCACCCTGGTGCCAGACAGTGTTGCTCACTGAGGCAGCATGTGGCCAGGCTGGCTGAATGCAGCTGTTTGAGGCCATGGTGGGAAGGGAAATGTGTGCCACTGGCTAGAGAGATGTACAGCATGAGGTCCTTCAATGAGGGTAGCTACTGTCTACGTGGAGCGTGGCTGACCTGGTCCCTGTTGTCTGTGATTTCCTGCGGCAGTCAAAACATGCGGTCCTGGATCAGGGTAGGACCCAGAGAAGATGTGAGCTGGAGAAACCACCTAGTGATTCTGGGAAGGACCAGAAGTTGACATATATCAAAGGTCAGGAAAAGGCTTAGCTGCATAACCACAAAGGGCTTAATTTAACAAGTGGATGAATTGCAAGCACTGCCTGGAGCAGCCAATCGTCACACTAACCTGCAGCTCCAAGGCTAGCCAGAAGGGTGTCCTTGTCCAACAGCAGGTCATAGATCGAGGAGACATAGTAGAAAGAGTGTCTTTTTTTTGTGAGTGGTATATTATGAATCCAAATCTACGTGGAACCTATTTTAATAGCAAATGTATACTAAATTGAGGAAAATCTTAGAGATACCATTTTTGTTCTTGCAAAGGTATCTTTTCCAAACAGGCCAAAAATGGATTAATAGTATGGAGTAAAAAAGAATTAAAACAGCAAACGTCAAAGTCATGGCTGTGCTCCTGCAGTGTCTCATCACTGGGCATCAACTTGCTGGAACTGTGTCCATTCCAGTGTTTTGTTAAAACACTGCATTGAGAACGGCAATTAAACAGATTCTGATGATGGTTTTCAACACATGCCAGCTGGCTCCCAGCCAATGTCTAAGCAGAAACATTGTGGAAACTCATGGTCAATGATGACTTTGATCTTTGAAGGGCTTTGTAGTGGTGAAAGGAAATGGGAGGATAGGCGGGAGGGAGAAGGATGCAAGCAGTAGGGAGAAAAAAGACTAATGTGCATTGGAGTGGGAATTATCACCTTGACAAAAGCAGTGTGTGCTTTCTTCTTTCCCCTCTTTCTTTACGTGGGGTAGTAGGCACAGTCATAAACTTTACGGTAAAAACTCATGTTTGCTAATGGCAACCCATATGAGCAGCAGAAGTCCCTTGAATATTCCCACATGTGTCATTGGAATTGCTCTGTGAGTGCCTTCCTCTGCATGCTGGCTTGCAGTGACAGCATGACACACTGATTTGCAGTGGACACTGCATAGTGTTGGAATCCTTCAGGACAGGATCCAGGACAAAGATGAAGAAGACCTCTTCTGCAGCCAAGAAAATCATAAACACACATGCTATTCAAATTATCTGCTTAGACATTGCCTGAAATGCTACAACAGCTCTTTAGGCACAAGGAAGATCATTCCTTCTGTCCCACAAGGTTCACTTTACAAGGTTTAAATGTTTCATGAATGAGGAACAGGGATAATGGACAGCCATATCTGGGATGAACGAGCACAGAGGGATGTTTCTACAGTTCCAACCAGTTCGTTGAAATTTGATATGACTTTCCCATGATAACAGCAATAGGCACAAAGAAAGAGAATGATATTGTCTTTTAAAGCCTTAGAGACTTACAAAGGTAGAGGATGTTGCTGATTTTCAGGTGTAATGCCAGCTGTAACTTGGTCAGAAATGAGCCCATTCCCAGCCTGTGCTGGACGGCTCTGAATACTGGTGTGGTCTGTCTAAAGTAAACCTCACTTCTGAAATCACAGGTGCTTTCACTCTATTGTTCTTAGGAAATTCTTTACAGAAGTAGGATTTGTTTGACAGTACAAGATGCAGTGCTTCTGTAGAACCCCAGGAATGCTGGAAAACCTTGCAAATATCTTCACATTGGAAAAGAAAACAACCTATTTGCCTTCCAAATTCTTCACTAATATTAGATGGTGACACTTATGATTTTTCTTTCTTTCTTGTTTTCTGTAGTGAACAATGTTTTAAATTCATTAAATCCAGCTCTGGAAGGACACATTTAGCAGCCGCAGGGTTTTGGTGCAACTCCCAAGAATTTCAAAGAATAAAGTCCTTAATGAGTCCTCCTGTGCTTTTACACACAAAAAAAATGCTGTCAGTGAGAATAACCTTTATTTTAGTTCAAGGGCTCTAGCAGATAACTTAGTTAAGTAACTAACCTTGCATCAGTTGAGCTCCTGAAGACATCCATAGTCATTTATGTGCACTCCTCACCTGGTTTAATTGCAAGGTGAGGCAACTGAGCATGAACTCTGGTGGGAGCATTTTAAACTAAAGCATTTCCTCCAGAACTGAATGACAGTAGTTCAGTTTTGTATCTGAGTCATAAGAAAACAATAAGCTGGAAAAGATGACCGTGTTGTTTATAGGATACTGTCTGGCCCCACTGCGAGGAGACCTTGAACTGGAATGAAAGTACAAGCAATCTGAGAATCATTCTTGCCTTTTATATCAACCAGGTCCTCTGTGCAGACATACTTAATTGACTTTAAAATTACTAATAGCAAAGGAATTTATGTAAACTACTTATAAAACAATTTAAGTGTGCAAGATGTATCTCATCCTCTTAATTAAAAACCTATAAATTAATGTATCTTTTGTGTTTATACAATACATATTGCAAACTTCTTCATGTAGCATACCTTGAACTCTGACTGCAAAAGCAACCATGTCATTGAATGCCCCAGCAATATGCAGGAGTACAAATGGCATGCCAAGAAAAAATATCCTGGTAATTACATCTACCATGGACTTTTAGGTGAGATATTTTCCTGTGTGCTTCTCCAATGTGCCTCACATAACTTGAGCATCCTTGCTTTCTGAATTTGTTTGTATGCTGAAGCGAGCTTGCAGAGATGTGAAAAAGGAGGGCATCAGGATCTCAAAGGTGCTTCCTCAACAAATGGAGCATGTAACCACTTGGTCTCCCTGTTGGCTTGTGGAAAGAGACATGTAATCATGGCAGAGCTAACTAAAATGCTCAGCCTCTTGGTCATTATTTCAGTGCTATGACAAAATGCTTGTTTAAAAAACAGAATAAAGAACAGCTCTAGCTGCTGCAGTAGTAAGGACTGAGGCAGGTCAGCAGCTACTGCTGGAGAAGGAGCCTCTTCCTACAGGGCTCCCAGCTCCTCTCACTCCCAGGTCAGAAGCCATGGGTGCTGCCAGGCCTCTGACATAGGACAAAACCCCTGAATTTGCCCACCCCACAGGGAGCCAGGAGCCAGGAGCCAGGCCTGCAGCACAACCATGGAGTAACTCTTTTCAGAGGATGCCTGGGTGCCTCTGTCTGTCCCAGGACACTGCTCTCAGCACTGGGAAGAGCTGCTGGAGCTGTAGGGCTGCATTGCAGCTGGAGTCCTGGCCACCTGCATTTTTAGCTGGATTTTTCCCAGGTGGGCAAACATTTATCCATCCATGGCTGATTTTCTGCAGCAAGGTGTGGTTTTGCTAAGTGAAGATTGTAAGGCAGAGAATCTTGTTTGGAAGCAAGGCCTTGTTTACTGCAAGCGCAAAAGGGACACAAGGCCAAGATAATAATCTTTTACACCACTGCCAGTGAAGCCACTCTCACACCAGGCAGCCCTGGGGATGGATGGCAGGAGGGTCTGTGGGGAAGTAGAGGCACAGTTGTGCTGTCCACAGGCAGCTGAGGCCGTGTGTTGCTGTGGGAAGGTGTCCATGGCACAGGCAGGGCAGTGGCAGCCACACGTGTCTTGTTGTGAGACCTCAGCACCAGGCTGAGCTCTGACCTCAGGCCTCTGCTCTGCCAGGAGCACTTGTCATGAGGCTGAGCCTTCAGGTGGCTCAGCTGCAGGTGGAAGGAGAAGGAGGGGTAACACTTCTCCACTGCACAGGAAGAAACAGGGACAGCTCACTGAAGGCTGAGAGGCTGTCATGTAGCAGGAGCAATGTGTCTATAGATTTGTGTTTTGTTGGAAGTCACAGTATTAATGGCTAGGAAGTCACATCTGCATCGCAGTGGAGAGCTAGACAAAGCCCAGCAAGAGTAGCATTTCTTGATGAGCCTTCCTTCCTTAGTTAAGTATTGTTCTCCAAAATACTTGATGAAACTGAAGTCGCTGTTTTCCTTGGTAAACCAGATTGCTGCTACCCTTATTCTTTTGGAATAGTGCTCTGTCCATGTGAGAGGTGAAAGGGGATTCCTAAGAGATCTTTAGTCACACTTTAAACAGACCTTGCTTTTCCAGTGGAGTGTGATGGCTCACAAAAAGTTACTCCTCCCATAATAAGCCCCTAGGGATCCAGTTGTGTATTTTTTCAAGATCTGTGATGCATATATGTATCTATCGTCCCAAATCCTTTCAAAGATAAAATGTGAGATGAACATCTGGTTTGCACTATTGCAGTCCTTACTAAACACTAATTTCTTCTTCAGAAAAGCACCATCTGCCACAGCTCAAGCTCCTGTTTTCTAACATGGATTTTTCTTTAGAAGTATACAATGAAATAAATCTTCACCAGTTATAGTCCCCAGAAATTTCCTGAGATGAAAAAGCACAGTGACAGTAGTAGACTCCAAGAGTTGATTTGTTTCAAAAATCTTACATTATTCTTTAACTTGGTAAGAAACCGTATTATAAAGGATACGAGTTCCACTTCACATTATGAAGAGTATGTTTAATTGTTTTGATAAATCCCTTGCTGAAGGATTTGATACTTTTTCAGCAGCTTAGAGCACTGCATCTTCAAGCCTTAATAGTCAAGGTACAGATTTAGCAAAATCTCTCGTTTCTCACAAAATTTCTGGAAAAGAGAGACAGCTTGTTATAGATTTTAGAAAGTTAATTTTCATGCCACTTCAGTTAGTCTTTATGACTACTGTTCTTCAGCCGAGCAGTACCAAAAAACAGGAGAGGGAAACCCTTCTGAGCCATCCATCATCTGCTGCCTTGTTCAGATGCAACAGGATTCCCTTCATTTCCTGTGGTTCTGAGTCTCTCAAGTCTTTTACACGACATTGGAAGATTCACCTCACTCTGCTCAGGAGCTTGAGTGCCTAAAAGGATTATAGTCTCCTGGGCTCTTAGGCCCTTATTCTTGCCCATTACTAAAGCAAATCTAAATAAATGCTATTAAGAGGGTAAATTCAATTTGCTCTCTCTTGGTGTTCTGGTAACTCACCAATGAGAAGCTATGTGCACATCACTGTGCCCACGGAGCTCCATGTCATCAGCACCCTCAAAGGGCTTTGTGAAGTGCTGGGTCGGCGGTGTCGTGGTGCTGGGCAGCAATGGGGCATGACTCCAACCCCTGCAGGCAGTCCTGCCTTGAGAAGATGGAGCTGAATGAGCACAATTAGCTTGATTTCAACCCTGCTCAGGTACTGGCAGCTGAAGAGATTTGCACAGAAAGAACTACTGCCAGGATCAGTGTTGGATTTAGATAGGAAAATGAGAAGACCCAGGTGGACTCAGTCCCTCCACCTGAGATGACTGAGGAGCTGACTTGATGAGGCCAGGCAAGCCCCTGTAGGGAGTTTTTCTCCAAACATGGTACTATGGGTCCTTTCTCTCTGAAGAGACCCCCAAGCCTGCTGGATGCCTGGTGTCAATGGCAGGCCAGGGTGTGGCTGAACTCCACAAATGCCTCACAATGATACTTTTCCTCACATCAACATCCAAGAGCTGCTTCCTGCACCCCCAGCTCTCTGTGATGGCAACATGCAGCTAATCTTGTGTTTGCAAATTCTTGCAGCATTTTGATGCCTCTGTAATTTGCAGGTGTTGTATGGTCCATGGTGTGACACAATATGAGCACAGCCTTGGAGACTGGGCCTCCTGCTCTTCTCTGCAGCCTGCTCTGCTGAGCCGCCTGCCCTGCCTGCACTCCTCTCCCAGGAGCATACTGGAGTTTATGGTCACAGCAGCAACAAAATGAATTAAGAAAAGTAACCTCATCGTGATACAGCTTCATGGTGAAGCTGTTAAAGGTTATTCTACGTACTACAAAAGCCACATTTTTCTAGTTTGGACCTGCTCTTTGTAAATTATTAGAAGGCTGTACCAAGTAGTGACAATGCAAGAGATGAGAGGTGTGCCTTTTTAATGTAAATCTGAAATTGATCCCAAATTTGTTGCTGATAAAAGTGCTTCAAGAAAAACCCTTGGGAGGTATAAATGAAATGTAGGGATTTTCATCAGTTATGACCTGTTGGGTGGAGGTTCACATCTGTATCAGCTTGACAGTAAATTTTTAAAAAGTGAGGGATTAACAGGTAGAAACTGATTATAAAGAGTGGGCAAGCATCATGTGGAGTCAGAAATGCCTGCTCACGCCATGGTGAAGATGAGAAAAGCACGAGTGCTGGCATGCTGTCTTAAGTGAAACTGTATGTTTTCCTGCAGAGCTGTATCTGATCCAAAATCTGTACACCTGAGGGGAGGGAAAGGTTCAGCCTCCCATGGAAATTGACACCAGCAAAAAGGGTTCAAGGGAGACCCAGGCATGGCCTCAGCTATCTTGGGGAAGAATGACGTTTTCTTAGTGGTTTCTGGACTTCAGTGTTGATCCAGCTCATAGTTCTCACTTGCCCTCTGGTGTCAGACCCAGACTCTGAGGTCAAGAGAGCAGCTGAACCACTGCACCTCTCCTGATGGACACTACTCTGCCTATGGCGCTGCCCCTTCAGATACCACACTGGTGCAGAGCAATTGCAGAAGCTCTGTAATAACCTCAGCAGGAAATGGGGCCAAAGTCACAGTGGGTTCAGTGCATTGGTGTCTTCTCCAGCTGTGCCTATTGCATAAAAATCCTCCTATTGTTCCTCCAGTGATACATCTTTGCCAAACAGCCAGAGGTCTCAGTATACCTGCTACTAAAACTGAAACACAGGCAAGTGGGAAAATTTGCTTCAGAATCACAGGAAATCCTGTTCTTGAGGGTGGCACTGGCAGAGCAGCCCAGGGCTGGCAGGCTGATGCTCTGCCCATCACCCAGCTGGGTTCTTTGGAGGAAGGGAGGTCAGAGGTGGAGGTCTCCTCTGTGTCACCATCCAGGTCAAAGATCATCACCAGTAATCCTGTGGCATTACTTAAAAAACAGAAGAGTGAATGTGTAACCTCAGAAATGTCACCAAAATTCCTTTTGACCATTAAACAAAATGAAAGAACCATCCAGAGCCACTGGAGTTGTTGTGCCTGAGAATTACCTATGCAACATTGTTGTATGGTTGCTAGCAGCTGATGGATATCCACTGCAGTTTTATGTTCCCCAAGTGTGAAAAATCCAATACAAACTCAAATTCCTCAGGACTTACTTCACAGCAATTTTAATTTTAAATATCTCTTGCACACAGGCAGACTTTGAATGAGAAGCATATGTCCAGATCCAATACCTATTGTCAAGCACATGCATAGGATGGTGAGACACAAAGCAACAAACTCTAAACGTGTGACCTGAGTTGGTTGTGTGAGCCGCTTCCATGCACTGAGCTGAGAGTTTACAGGAACTTACCGCACTGAATAATTCCAGCAGGGTACGAGGAGTTTCATCCCATTGCCTCAGGGAGGTTTGATTACTCTGTACTGCATGTTGCTATCCTCAATCAAAATGTTTCACTATGTTCAGTTCACCGAATGGGAACATCTGGCAGTTTACAGCAGAACGTCTTGTAGCATTTAATGCCCGAGTATCTCTTTCCTACAACCTATTTTCATTTTACTGAACAGAGTCCCAATTTCCTGAATTTTTAAACAGTCTTGCTAACATAATCAAATTACCCTGATTCCTCAGCAACGGTTTCTAAAAGTCATAAAAGCGTTGTTCTGGCTTTGCAGTGAATCCCTATTACATGTAGAAGATTTTGTAAACACTTTAAATAGAATGCGTTTAATTCAATCAGACGAGTAAACAGTGTTTGGTTTTGACTATTCAATGTATTTGAGCCACAAGCATTTTTTCAAGTGAGTGGCTAGGGGAGTTTGTAATGCAACACAAAGCAAACACTGAGAATATAAAATCACACTTGTTCAAACAGGATTAGAGAGTTTATTCTAGCAGAGTTTCCAAGGATTTCAAAGAGAAAATAGCTTTTTTTTTTTTTTTTTTTGCTTAGAGAGGTGGAAAATATGTGATGCCTGGTCAGTGACTGTACTTGGTAGAATCCCAGCGATACTGTGCAGTGGTTCTTGCTGGGTAGCAGGGCAGGGATGCCATTCATATTTTACAGTCTCACATCCCTTTGCATCTCTCTCCAGTTCTGCCTTTGCTCAGCAATTGCTTTCATTGTATTTCGTTTACATGAACTGGAAACCATAAAATGACTAAAAGCCTGTTTCTGGCCTGTGTGCAGCAGCTGCTAGAAATAGGAACTGCTCCGTGTGTCTTCATGTGTGCTTTCTGCAGGCCCTGCATAAGACATGATGGTAAGAAAGGGAGGAGTTTTCTTGGCCTGGGGTGTGGGTGCAGTGCCTCAGCCTTTGCTTGGGCAATAGCTCTTGCTCCCCTGCCCACACCACTGCACCTCTCCCTGCATCCCTCTTCTCTTGCCATCCCTGCTTATGCCTCCTGCAAAGGTCTCCAGGTCTCTTTTGCCAGCATTTCCCAGTAGAACATCCTACACAGCAGTGGAAATATCCAAAAGCATGGAGTGAGCATCATCCCTCCTCCACTTCCAGCTGTGTTGAACCACATGGTGTCTGGCCATCTCCTCTCCCACAGCCTTCCTCCCCAAGGCAGCAGCACATCAAGGTGATACCAGAGCTTCATAGGAAATGACTGCAAAAACCTTGCCTCATTCAAAATATTAGGCAGCACAGAGAGGTCTCTGCAGACTCTCCTAGAAGTATTTCCTAGGTACTGCATTCTAGTTTTTCATGATAGTAAAGTATCTATTGTGGGGGTATGTGATTCCTTTGTCCTGGGTGGTGGTTACCAGGTCAGCTTGTGAGCCCCCACCCATTTCTTCAGAGGTGCTTGTTATTTGTAAGCAGACACTGAATTGCTTGAACATATGATTTGAAGAGTATGGGTTGTGCACAAACACAACCACATAATTTTGTTTGTTTGTTTTTATTTTTGTTTGGGGTTTTTGTGTTGGTTTTGTGTTGTTTTGTTTCAGCCACTCACTATTCAGGACTTGTTTTATGCAATTGGCAATTGAAGTGACACAGTGTGATTTCTGGTCCTGGATTAGATGGCTGAAGTATTTTAAAGAGAAGAGGCGAGAACAGCAGACAGGAAACAATGTCATTCTGCTGCAAAGACACATTTCTCCTACAGCTCATCATCAACTTCCATGGAATTTTTGTGGGCATGAACAGTGGTTCAAATACTGTCAAAATGTCAGTAAAAAAATTCCACTGTACCCCAGGTATTAAAAAAATATATTAAAAATGTAGATTTCTTTTACCAACTGACCTCATATGTCTGCCTACACACCCATATTTGTACAGGGACATGTGTAGATGCAAAGCCAGAAAAAAATACCCTTGTGCAAATATCATATGTACAAACAGTTTCTAGGCATTTGCTGTAAAATTATACAATTTTGCAATCCCTCTGCAAAGTTTGAGGAAGTGTTTAATGTTACCCATTATTGTGCAGAATCTCTAAATGCTGCTTTGATTTAGTACTCTGTGAGCAGTCCAAAATCCTTGTCAAAAAAGGTTAGAGACCTGAACTTTTATTGTCAATTTCCTGAAAGTTGATGTTCAGAATCAAATAATATTTAGCCACTGCAATGATACCTAATTATTTCTGCTTTTGTCCAGGACACCGGAGTCCTCTAGAGAGCCTGGGTGATATGAGTGAAAATTTATGAGTTGTTACTGTTAACAGAAGCTCTAAGATAAAACCAGCTATTCCAGCATGGGTATTTCCAAAAAAGGGTGATAGTCATCTGAGACATTTTGGGACTGGGCAGCACTACTCTGTGCTGTGTCCCTCTCACTGCTCCACAACTCTTCATGCTGAGGGCTGAGCAGCTCCAGTGCCCCAGGCTTTCGAGGCTGCAGAAGAGCAAAGCTTGGAAGTGCATCCTTCCCCCAAGTCCTCTCTACATCAGCAGATTCCAGAGCTAACCAACAGTGCAGGTTAGGGTTCCTTTTCACCTCAGTGATCTAATGCTCACTTCCATTTGACCAAAGTAGGAAGAATGGGATTAAAATAGGGAAAGTAAATGCCTTCAGTGGAATATTTAGATTCTGAAGAGTTATCAAATATATTTGTCACATGGGTGGGAGAATTTCCCCATAGAGCTTGCAAGATGATATTGCAAAGAGACTGCTTCTAAGGGTAATATTAGGCAATAGTCATATTTTTAGCAACATTTTAAGTAATGCAGCATCTGGAGACAAGGAGAGAGAATCACTCCCAAGTGATTCACACTGTAGAATCTGCTTTGTAGGCCAGAGTTTGGGATGCTCTCTGCTATCAGTAGTTATTTCTGCAACAGTGTGATACTATGAATCATTCAGCACCAGTGTTTAGTGCTTTCTCAACAGCCTGTACCCATGTCAGATCTTTCTCAGAACCCAACCACAATGGCAGAGCTTGCACAATAGGGGCTTCAGACATGAGACTGTCTCAACCTAGAAAATAACCTTGTCCACAAAACTAATGGTGAAGAATTCCTCAACTTTTTTCTCAGTTGTGTAGCATTCCTTTGACAGTGGAGGGACAGGAGAAAGTCTGTGGCCCTAAACAGGTAACGGAGTGAGTTAAATGGTAGCAGTTCTCCTGCTGGAAGACCTCTTGCAGTTTTTCAATCCCTCTGTCTTGGTTATTTTTATTTAGACAACTGAAATATAAATTAACAAAAGAATTACTGAGCATTTTGGAAAAAAATTTCAAAATTTTACAACCAGCTAATATAGTTGGCTGTTTACAAAATGCTGAAGTAATGAGATTCTTATTGCATTTGTTGAGAAAGGGAGGGCTAGGGTATTTAAAGATTTTATTTTTCCCTGACCAAACCCATGCTCACAGCACCACATTACATCCCTTGCATCCAGGTATTGATTTTTTTTTTTTTCCCTAGATGAAAGCCCTGGTGGGGTAGGATTGTACCATATCAAGATCACATAAAATAAATTAAACCCTCCTCTTCCACAGCTGGATGCTACAGCATCCATGGGGCCCAGCGCCGGGGCCTCCAGTCAAGGCCAGCAAAACACTGACACAACAAATCAGAGGGAGACACTGGCACCTAGTTAGGAAGAGTATGAAATTTTCAATTCCTGCCTTTTATAATTTTATCTCATCACCTTGTCATGGAGGCAGCATTTTATTGGTAAGCTTTGGAAGTCGGTAAATAACAGTGTAGAAAAGTGGTGCGAATTAGGTGCTCATAATTGTGAGCAGGCTGAGATTTTAAATACCTCTGCAGACGGTAGAGGCAGGAGATGGGCACTGGAATGTATGCTTTTTTTAAAATTTATTTTGGTTTGTGTTTGGGTTGTTTTTTGTTTAAACTGCTGCAGGTTGTGTGGTTCATTAGCAATTAAAATACCAAAGACCAAGCAGCCGCAGGAACACAGTAATTTCCGATTGTGGCAGTGAAAGACAAGAATGTTGAAATTTCTGTAAATGGTATTCACAGTCTCTTACTTATCAAAAGAACCATGCTATTTAGAGGTAACTAATGGATAAAATATGAACAAAGATTAAACTACAAAGGCTAAAAAGGATTATTTAGAGCATTGCCATTATGCAAAGTCCTGACATTAATATTTAGACACTCATGAACACTTACATAACTGCAGCTTATTTTTAATGGTCTTCTATCTTGCTTTGACAACAGGCTGACAAAATGTAATTTAGGACTATAAGCTGTGAGCCCCACATGGAGAAGAAAAACCTGTAATTCACATCATGCCCAGGCTTTTAAGACTTAAGAGACTATAGCAATTGTATGGCAGAGTGCAGCTTGCAGGGCAATATCCATTTACATGCCATTCGAGCACCTCAGGCTACACGAAGGGCTGCAGAGTGCATCATTAAAAAAATAGGATGAAAAGAGGCCGGTTTAGTTACAAGTGAGCTGACATGAAGGCAAATTAATTCATAAGGTAAGAGAAAGAAAGGAAGTCCTGGTTCTGTCAGTGCGGCCACATACCCACTGACTCGGGCACATCTGTGACTTCACTTTGTGTTGTTTCCAGATTTTCTGTCCTTCCCTTGGTATAAACTGCAGGAAGGGGGTAAAGCATCAGATCAGTGTTTCCCAGACAAATAGAAAGTCAAGCAGAGCCAGTGTTTTAAAAAAACCCATGGTTTGTGTGTACTAGGAAATCAAGGTTATTAGTTAACATTTGTTTTTTCCTCATCCAGCCTGAAGTTAATAATTATTAAGCCTGTTTTGAGAAAGGCAAGGCCAGGGCTTGACCTCTGCTAAGCATGGATGTCACCAGTAATTAGCCAGGGCTGCCCCTGATGTGGTTCCTGGGAACTCGGTGTAGGTGACAGGCTGTGGAGGTGCTGCTGCAGCACCTGAGTGGCTGATCTGCCCCTGGTTTATGTTGCTGCAGCTGTTTTCCACTTGGATGAATCTGTTTGTGGTTCCCTGAAAAAGACCCTCAAACCCCGTGCGTGATTGTGCTCTGAAGTTTGAAGGTGAAGCCCTGCTCCTGCTGTCCACACTCAGGTGCAAGGAGTTGGGTGCACAGGGCTGAGAACACTGAGGTCAGGTGGTTGCTGCAAAGAGATGAGCCACAGTCACCCTGGGGTGAGGGATGATGATGCCTTGGAATGGCTGCCTAGAACAGAGGCTAGACAGAGTTAGTGAATAAAGTAGGTATTTATTAAAGGCCTTCAGTAGATACACCTTGGGCAGTGCAAAAGCCTTGCAGAGACTACACCCAAGGTGGACAATAATCACAAGTTTTTCAGACAGATATGTTTGGTCTATTTGCATATCAGGGGTTAATTGTCCAGTTTCAGCTTCAGGTAATGAAGTCATATTCCCCCAGTTTGCTCTTCCCCAATTCACTTTTGTTTCTACTTTTCAGGGCCTGAGGCTGTGAGAGTGACCTTGGTTCTCAGGCCTGGAAGGATTGTTTTGTCTGACCAAAATGTGAAGAGAGCTTACTAACACTCTATATGAAGTTCAGAGTTATACTCTAATGCAGTACAGGATCTGAAAAATATAAAAGCTAAAAACTTAGGGCATCATTGATGCTGCTGCTGTGCTGGAACATGTCTGAGGGTGGCTGGTGGGGTGGCTTCCTCTCAGTTAGTCCTCTCAGGAGCCAGTGGCCTCTGAGGAGTTGAGCAGGAGTCCCATCTCTTTGCTTGTCATGGTATTTCCTGTTTGCCTCCAGTTTTATGACTGCTTGATTTTGCCTTGAATTTATATGCATAAAAATAAGTGTTTATATTCCCACTCCAACAAAGGCAGGCTTTACTCAGGGATTGCAAGCAAGAGAGAGTGAGTATAAAAGTAAGATGAAGACAGAAGATCACACTTAAATGCACAGTCAACATATCTGTCCTCAGTCAAGGTCTGTTGCTGCACTACATTTCCAACCTACTTCTCAACTAAACTGCCAGTGGAGACTCATAGTAGCATGTTAGTCTGGGTCTTGGACACTCTGGGAGAGAGCTCAGACATTGTTTCTCTCCTCCTCCCAGAGCTCTTCAGGGGACTGAGCAAGGCTCTGGTTCAGTGCTAGGCTCTCCTTGGCCGAGCCCTGGAGCCTGGGCTGCAGATCACCACCAGTGGCCAGTACTTTCCACTCCTCATCCTCTTTTACAGGTAATGAGCTCTCAGGTGGGCTGTTTGCTTTATGTTGGCTTTGCAATAACTGGTTTAATCAACACCTTAATCCAGTGTGGCTGGCTACAGATGGAGGGAAGTAGCAGGCAAGATTATTATCCCTCTGTGTGACCTCCAGGCCTGCCTACCTAGTGCTTTCCAGATCAGCATAGGTGTCCTGAATGTGGCTGAGACCTGGCTCTTCCTTTTGTTGATGGAGCCTTTCTTGGGAAAGCAGCCCTCTAGAAGGTGCTTTGTGGCCTCACAGCTTTACCAAATCACTAATTGAGATGGTGTAGTCCATCTCCACAGGTAAAAGAGGCCTGATAACAGTGGTAACATGCTAAAGAGGTGTTGGCCTCAGTGTCCGTGCAAATTGTGGGAGGGATTTGGGACAATCTTGGTGGATTAGTCTGGGAGAAGGAGGGGCACCCATGCTTTCTGCTGAGGCTGCTGGAAACACCTTTACCCTGAAGATACACTTGAGATTTCCACAGGATTGTATCACTTGGGTCATCCTATATCTTGTATAACGATCATCCGGGCAGTCAGCCCAAGGGTGTGATCTTGAGACATGGTGTGATCATAGGACTGCTTCCCCCAGCTCCTGCTGCCAGCAGGTAACATGGGCTTCTCCTGAAGGACTGACCCTCCCAGATCAAATACTGCTACAGAGAAGACAGTGGCTGATGGCTCTTTGTGGTGTTAATGCCAAGTGTGGTGGTGCAACTTCATGAGTCTCAACATGCCACTATGTTAGTGCAAAAATGACTATGAGAAAAAGTCATTTTGGATCTGACAGTTGTAATTTCTTTCTTCACTCCTTGCTATAAAGATAAACCCTTCCTCTCCCATCTTTTTCTGTTCATCTTTACTGAGAGGACTTGTGTCTTGAAGACATTTGTAATAGGGAGGTGGAAGCCTCCTGTTTGATGTGGAACAGGCAAAGGAAATCACTCAGTGCAGAATTAACTTGGCAGAGGACAGGCTGACCTGGTCCTGCAGGTGGAGCAGGCCCTGTTATGGCTCTGTCAGTAAAGAGGCATCAGGCAGAAAATCTGGGGAGCCTGAACTGGGGTGCACACAGAAGCAGCACCAAATGGTACAACCTGGGAAAAGCTACATTGCCCTACACGAAGCCATAGGAAACAAAAGGGACACTTCAGGTTCTCCACCCGTTAAGGGTATTGTGAAGAGCATGTCATAAGCCTGGAGGGTGTCTGCCATGTCCCTGCCCAGAGGGCTGCTGCTTTGGAGCAACAAAGAATGATGAAACTGGGTGAACAAACCATCAACTGGAAAGAAGACTAACATTTTCTGCACAGAAAGTGGAGAAAGTGATTGAGGGTGCTTGCTGAGGCTGTATGAGGATGTCACCTTGGGTGTGCAAAGTTTTGACTTCTCTAGACTGCAGGAGGGGAAAGAACTGCTGCTGAGACAGCCACTCTGCCTGAGAAAGCTCCAGAGACAGCCGTGGCTGCTGGTGATCTTATGCCTGAGAACATGATGTGATGTGATGTGACATTACAGAACTGAGCTAATGAACTCCCTCCATGATGACACCAGGTAAACCTCACAGGTCATGACACTGGGCAGCTGCTGCCTGCCCTTGGACCAGGTGCCTAATCCCACCAGAAATACTGATTCTGGGAAGTAGGAGGCAAGAAACCTTTGAGCCTTCACTGACATCTTGGGCAAATATGGCAAATTATAAGGTTTTTTAATATGTGCTAGGATTTCTGTTGTGCTAATAATATCTGTGACCTTTTGGTTAGGTTGGGAAGGGCAAAGAAGAGGATTGTGACAGCCCTACAAGAGGCCCACCAGAGCCAGTCACTGTCTTGTGCAGCAGCTGATGTTAGCCCTTGTTGGGTGGTTCTGACTCAGACTCAGCAGAAGAACCTCTGTGATAATTCTGTTGCTAAAAGAAGTTTCTAAGCAGCACGTCTATAATCTGTTTATATTTTTATGTGTGTAAAAACATAAGTGTATCACTCCAGTTCTGGACAAACTATGCAAAAGCCACAGGTAGAGTAGCTGTTAGCCCAAGCACTTCAGCAGAGTTGGAAAAGGGATGATGGGGATGATGACATGCTGGGAACTGCACTCGTTTTGCCTGGGCTCTTAGGAAGCTGGTTGTTGGTGCTGTTTGTGAAGTTTATGTCAGTGACATATTCTCAACACAAGGTAGTCCATTAAATATCAGATCACAAATCAATGATGTGCAAATATTGTGTGCCACAGAGAGACTTCTGCTCATTTCCTGTGTGAAACTGTTTATTTATTTTCTTCAAAACCTGTGGACAGGAAATTCAGGCTTCTAAATTGAACATAATTCATCCACCACAGCAGGATAGTCATCATATTCCCCACAAAACCATCTGCAGTAATAAAAATACATCATAAACCCCAGGCCTCACAGTGAAAAGTCCACTTCATTTTTAAACCTTCTTCTTTCCAATAGTGATAGTCTTCACTTCCCTCTTGCTTACTGGTACTGAGCTCAGATGTGTCTGCCACAGTAGTTTAACGTTCTCTTTGGAATATGAAAAATATTTGCTACCAGTGATGTATTGTTATTAACCTGCCAAAGAAGGACTCTTTCCATCATACAATAGCTGCTGGTTTCTTCTGTCAATCTGAGTTTTTAACTTCTCTGTTTATGATGGCCTGGGCACAAGAGGAAGGGAATTATTTTGGGATGCTGCAGAGTAAGATGTTTCAAGGGTGTTTGGCTGTAGGAGTGTTGATCTGCTGGCGGCCAAGGCCAATTGTGTGAGGTTCCACAAGATGAAGTGATGAGTCCTGCACTTGTGTCACAACTACCCCAGGCAGTGCCACAGGCTGAGAGCAGAGTGGATGGGAAGGGACCCGTTGGGAAGGACCTGGATGTGCTGGCTGACAGTGGCTGGATGTGAGCCACTGTGTGCCCAGGTGGATAAGAAGGCCAATGGCATCCTGGCCCCCATCAGAAGCAGTGTGGCCAGAAGGACCAGGGCAGTGATTGTCCCTCTGAGAAGGCCACAACTTGAATTCAGTTTAGTGTCCAGTTTTGGGCCCCTCACTCCACAAAAGACTGGTGTCCAGAGAAGGGCAATGGAGCTGGTGAAGGGTCTGGAGAACATGTCCTATGAGGAGCAGCTGAGGGAGCTGGGCTGGTTTAGTGTGGAAAAAAGGAGGCTCAGCGGTGACCTTTTCACTCTCTACAACTGCCTGAAAGGAGTTAGGAGTGAGCAGAGGGACAGACTCCTCTTCCAAGTAATAATCTATATGACAAGAGGAAATGGCTTCAAATTGTGCCAGGGGATGTTTAGATTGGATGTTAGAAAAACCTTCTTCACTGAAAGGCTTCTTCACTAACAGGGTGCTCAGGGAAGTGGTGGAGTCACCACACCTAGAGGTATTTAAAAGACATGTAGATGTGGCTTTTAGTTTAATGGTGCATTTGGCAGTGCCAGGTTAATGGTTGGACTTTATGATCTTAGAGATCTTTTCCAACATAAACAATTCTATAGCTATTTGTTTTAAACATTTCTTTCCTTGATCACTCCTTAGCTGCCAGACCACAGGGCAGCATGGAGCAAGGAAGCCCCACATGAGTCTTGTTCCCACTGTGGTCTGCAGGGCAGCACAAGTAACCAGTGAGAGCTCTTGCTGTTCAAATGCCTGAAACTTCACTCCTTCCTAAGGTCCTGAACTCAGCTGGGGCATCCTCACACTACAAGCTTGAAGCTTCACTGTGTCAGTGAAAATTGAGTCTTTCTGGGGGAAGAAAAATCTTTTGTTTGGGTCCATGAGCATCTTCTAAGTCCAGTTCATTAGGTTTCCGGTAGGCAATTTTGCCTTGGATTTCATCAGGGATTTATCTTGATGCTCTCTGGGTCATTTCCTTGGCTTTACCTACTGGCGTCAGAACTGTGGCTAGAGGCAAATTGATTCTCTGATGTCCCTGCAAATGAATTAAAAAATCATTTCAAATACAGTTGAGAAAGGTTTTTCAGGTTCCTGTGAACAGTGACCTTTCAATGCTAAATGATTCTGGCTCCAATTCTTTTCCTTGAAAATACCTTGAAAATAAACATAGTTTCATAAAATCATTTAACTTGAGTAAGACTGAATGCGTAATTGCTGTTCATAATAAATGAATAATCCAATGAAGGAAATTTTAGCATTAGCTCTGTTTTAATTTTCAAAATAAAAAATTATATCAAATAGGAAAATGGAATTGCTTTTCTAACACAGAAATTACAGGGATGGATTTCCCCCTCATTTACATGGACCTGGAGTCTCTCTGGGTGAGTGTAGTATCTGTAAGGGGAGACCCTAACTCACAGGTTCAGGTGTAACCAAACCTACGCCTGCTGCAGTCAGTAGGATGTGCCCTTCACTTTGGGATGTGCAGACTCTGAGTTTTAGATGCACATTTTCCTTTAAAGTCATTGCACACCAGTTAATTGTTTGTGTGTGTATGTGTGTGTATGTGGACCAGATGCACAGATTTGCGGACCCCAGAGGATTTCAATGCTTTCAAAGGATGTGATGTAAAATTCTGTACACTAAATTTATTTCTTCCCATGCAACTGTGTACAATCAGTTCTAATAGGAACTAGACACTTCCTGCATGTCTGTTTTTTAATGGAATCTGCTAAGTTTTACAAGGGCCATATTTAGCTGTACATCCTCTCAACTGTTAACTGTATTATCCTTTTAAGGAAGTCATTAGCTGCTCACTAAACACTCTTCCTATAGTGGTTTTACAATGCATGCACACTGAAATGTGGTTCTCTGCAGGCTAAATAGCTCTCTGTAGTAAAAGAGTGCATATGTATGTGACTGGAATAAATGAGGAGAACCTCTAAAATGTATGGCACAATTAGCAAATGATTCCTTCCTCTCTGCCCTCCAACAGCTCCTAAGACAAACTTCATATACTTAAACAATTTCTGTTTTTTGTTAAACAACTGATTCCAGGACTTCTGCTCATGCCACCCAGACATTATATTTTTTGCTGCATTTTTTTTCAACTTGGAGAGAAATGATTTTCAGATTCTGACTGGTTCATCCTTTGCAGCTAAAGCTGTTTTCTTCCGTGTGCCATTCTGGACTAGCTTCTACCTTTCATCTCACACCATTCTATTAGGCTTTGCATGTACAAAGTGGAATAATCAACTTTCAGCCTAAAAGGCCTATTTTAATATAAAGGGGAAATAAAGTGAGGAAAATCATAAGTGAAATCTCCATGAAGAAGTTCACTGCACTTCCTCTTTATGAAAACAAACTGGAGGCTGCCTCTGGCAAATACAAGGTTTGTTTTAATGTAAGCGTACAGGAAAGACCTTACTCCTTGAACCTGCCACAGTCCTGCTCTGTGAAGTCTGCGTAAAGTTTACATGGGGGTTACAAATCAGGAAGAGAGAGCACTGAAATAAATGGTCTCTACTTCCTATGGGATAATGGTATTCTACTCTGCCAAAGTGCAGGTTGGATTTTTGCTGTATCTCTTATTCCCTTGAATAATCAAATACCAAGAAACTAGGATCCACATTTCTTTCTTTACTTACCTGCATCCACTTCCTTTACAAAAGCAAAAAATAAAGAAAAGACCCCACCAATTCTTACTTTCCAATGTATCTGTTTTTGTCCTAAGTTTTGTGGTTCTTCCTCCCTCTAACCAAGACTTGTGGAAGTATGTGAGCAAGTGCCTAAACAATTTCAAGCATTTCCACATCAGGAAAACTTCCCTTTCCAACTCTGTGGGACTCTGTAGCCCCTGGAGACAGGTCAGTGGTAACAAGAACTGCCCATTGGCTTGCATAATCCACCTACTCTGCTGTTCACTTTTGTGGACTTCTCCCACAGCAACGGTAGACAGCAGACAAAAATAAATGGCATAAAAATTATTCTACCTTACATTTTTGAGAGTTTTGATGTTTGGACTCTTTCCTCCTGTCTGAGCCTGTCATGGGCAGGTCAAGGATTGATGGGATCACAGTCCCAGTGCAGAAGCAAAATGCTGAGGCATGGACACAAAAATAAGACCTGCTGTCCCAGTTGGCTGGCAACATGTATTTGGAGAAGCAATGAGATGGCTGGGTACAATGAAACCGTGACAGGGCAGGGTGTGTGCTCAGAACAGAGAAGTAATGAGCCTTAGGCTCATCCTTGGATGCTGGTGGCATTGTGACCTCTGCTTTGTCATGACCAGAATGACTTCTGCTTTGACGTGCTCTAACCAGCCCAGGGGCCAGGAAAGTGGGAAGGAGCTGGTAAGTCTTGTCTTCAGTCTGGTAAAACCACACCTCACTCTCAGCCTCTGTGAAGCCAAGGGGCCACACCACGTCATTCTTCCCAAAAATGCAAATCCCAAGAGTCTGATAACTGGGAAAATCCAGAGTAAAACATGAAAAAACTTGCTAGAGAGTTTTTCCTTCATCTGCATTTTTAGGAGGTGTGATCAAACTCTCATGGTTGTTAGCCTAACATTTGGCATCCATTAAAGAAAATATTTATTTTCATCATCCACATAAACAGGATCTTTCTTTTTTTCTCTCCCTTCTGAGAGAAAAAAATACTAGCTGATATGTTTTTAGGAAGCTAACAAGAGCAAGAGTGCATGCAAACCTGGATATGTCCACTTCCCACAAAGCTCTGGTGTGTTCTGGTGTTTGTAGAACTTGGTCCTTTATGAATGAAAACAAGAGAAATTCATTGAATTCAATATGACGTAAAACAAAGATTCCTGGAGAAACAATGTAAGAACAATGAAAAGAAAATATTTAAATTTTTACAGAAATTATGGGAAAAAACTACTTTTCAAAAAGTCCCCAAGCTTCAAAAAAAACTACTTTTCAAAAAATCCCCAAGCCTCTTTTCAAAAAATAGTCAGAACTTAATTTTTCAAAAATTCTCCTACATTTTGTTTTGCTAGTTGGAGACTACATCTGTTGACAGAGCAAAGGAAATCTCACGATGGCCATGTGTGTAGCAGACATGATTTCAGTCACACAGAGGACTGTCATCTTCATGTTAGGCTTCCAGGGAGAACCTAAGGGCCTCATTCACAGCTTGGACCCCCCCGAAACTAGGCCCTGCATAAATTCCCTGAGACACGCACAGCCAATTTACTTTTAAGAGCAGAAATATACAACAAGTCATTATTATTATTGTTGTTCAATAGGAAATGGATGCGGAGGGTACGGTTTTGATTAAGGAGCAGTTTACCTCGACTGCATGAATAAGAGACTACACAGAGAGTGGAGCAATGGGGAAAACAGTCTTTTTGATGGAGGTCTTCAGTCTAAAAGCCAAAGTTTGTTGTTTAGGGTAAAGGCAGACCCCTATGGAGCTGGTGGAGAAACCACTGTGCACTGACTCTTGGCAGATGCCAAGAATGAGATCACCTTGCTTCTTGACCAATGACTTCTGACAATACTCATAACCAGAGCCCTCGGGCAACTGCAGGCTTGGTTACACAAAAGGAAACAAACCACAACTTTTTTACAATGGAAGAAGGTCACAGACAGACTTTAGCAATTTGTGCTGGGACCTGCTGATCAATAGACTCATAAATGACCTAGACAGAGAGGTGGGCAGCAAGATAGGGCATTTTCTGATGATAGTAAGTATTGAGGATATCAAGGCACCCTGCATTTCCCAGGGCAGAGTTATAAAGTTCAACCTGGTGCATAAAACACACGAGATATAAACTGACCATGCCTCGTCTAGTGGCAATGCTGGTTGGTCTATGCTGCCAATGGTGTGTTGTATGCATAACTACACGGTAAATAGATTTATTTCAGTTTATCTTTTAATTAAATTCATGTATATAAGCTGCAAAACCCAAATACTTCCTGTGGACTCAGAAGGGCTGTGCTGGATGGAATGACATTCTTCAGCTTTGAATCCGATCTCATGGCCAATGAAAGAGTATGATTAAGAAAGGCTAAAACATCTGGAAAACAGCTGATGATGATATCTTCCCAGGGGACATCATCAAAATACCCTGAAAGAATATTTTTGTTGCAGAAGCAAGGCCAGTGTTGCACACACAGAAGTAATTTTTCTTGGGAAAATAAAAAACTGTCTTCATCCAGAAGTTTTTTTCTTCTCTCTATTAAAATTCAGGGGAAAAAATTGAAATAGCAATTCCTCTTTTTTCAGATAATGAAAACACATGCTTACTAATATGTCCATATTTAGACAGAACAGCATACTTGGGGGATGTAGTCACTCATTTGGTATCAAGGGTTCCTTTGTTTGCAGAAGCAAAAATAGCATTTGAACAACCCTCATGGACACTCAGGCCTTCAAGCATAACGTAGCTGTAATTGCAAGTAATTCAAACCCCCTTTGAAATTCATGTCGAGATTCAGTTCTTTAAAAAGGTGCTGGAGAGGCTGGCTCAGGAGGGCCTTGCAGGGTGTTGGGTGTCCATCAGCCAGGTGTCCCTGGGTTCATGCCCAGAGCTGCACCTCTGGGCGGTGCAGTGGCTCAGGCAATGGCCAGCAACCTTCCGCAGGACAGCCCTGACTAGCCTTGCTTCTTAATTGGACAGAGAGATAACAGGACATCACAACTGCACATCAAAGCTCCTTACACAAAGGAAGAGTGACCTGCTGCTCTTGTCTTTAAGGCCTGAACTCATTTCCTCCCTGGCAGGGTCAGACACTTCCTCTTGTTCAGTGACACAGGGCTCGGCTCTGCCCTCCGTGTCCATGTGCTCATGAGATGGCACAGAGCTGGCATGTCACCAGCACAGCTGGTCAGGACAGAAGCAGCACAGCTAGACAGCTCCTCGACCTCAGTAATGAAGGGAATAACACCTCAAAATCTTCCTGAAGAGCGTTTCCACCCCTCTTGCTCTCTGGATGTCCCAGTCTTCTCTGAATACACTGAAATGCATGGGGCTGGCTCCTTCAGCTTAACAAAGTGAGACCTTGACAGCTGCTCTCTATAAATTCTTACCTGACCCTCCAAGGACATGGAGGTCATGGGTCAGCTTCCTAGTCGGGCAGTAGCAAAAAAAAAAGCTAATGAGTTTTAAGATGGAACTTGATCCTTTTAGTAAAGGACTTCAACGAGTTGTTAGGCAACTTCCTAGCAACCTGGGAGATCCAAGTTCCTAGGAGGCTATAGGCTCTGTGTTTTTCTATCTGTATGGTACCAGCTGCATTCCCAAAGGATGACGAGCAGCATCAAACAGCTGAATCATGGAGTGTTGTACAGTCACAGAAATGCCGGCCAGTACTGTTTTCAGATATTAACCTTTGATGATGTTAGTCATTGAGTCAATCATTGCCCACACTATGGCAGCAAAAGGCTCCTCCTTATTCCTCATTATGGGTATTGTTGCGTTCTCTTCTATTTCTAAGGTAGTTTTCTCCACTTCTTTTACATTTCCAAAGAGGAAACCAATGAATCAAGTGGCCTTAAAGCAACTTTTTTTCAACATGTTATTTCAGTATGTTCCATTATGTCTATTTTGTGGTCAGCAGCCTCTTGTGCCTGCCTCCACGGGATTAAATTTTCCCTTCATGGCAGTATTAAGTTCATACAATCCTGCCATTACCTGCTGTGTTTCCAAGGTGAGTCAGGTAATTTTGGCAGGATCTCAGAAGCAGGCATGATCAACTGCAGCAATTTCTGGCACATGGCAAGTACCACATTCCAACTTGCCAGAAGCAATTATCTCTTTAAGGCAAAGTCAGTCTACATTCAAGATAAGGGCACTGAGAACATGAGAAGGAAACTGGAGAGCCACAGTCCAAAATTTTGTGTAGTTAGAGCCATCTGAGATCCCATGCTGTGAAGATTGGACAAGATATCTAAGGCTATATCATTCCATGCTTCAGTCCCTCTTCACATCCTCATGCAGTTCTGCTGAAGCCATGGACAGTCCGTGTGGCTTCTACTATTTGGAGTTTCAGGATTCTTGCCTGAGTTTCAGACAGTTACCAGAATGTAATGGGAAATGTGATCACAAGGGGTCCGGACTTGGTAGCTTTCCTATTTAGTTAATAAACCCATTTATTTAAACTTAGCAATTTCCTGTGGTCTGCAGCATATTTCCAGAAAGGAAACTCAAGAGCTGCTGTACAACTGATGTCTATAAGCAGCACCACACAAAGACAATACACAAGCCACTTTCATTTATTTCACAATTCGGAAGTAATCACACTCCTTTGTAGTCATGTGCTTTTTACTCAAAGCTCTCTGTGTACTTCCCCTCAACACAAAGTCACGTTCTGTTACTAAAATTAATGCTTCCTGAATAGTGATCTCATGCTAGAAGAGCTGGTAACACCACTGATTCAGAGCCACCCGCATACATCTCTCTACCCAGCCAGCACCTTGCCAGACATCATCCCGGCCAGAACCTGCCCTAAGGTGCAAGCTGACCCACGCAGAGTCCATGCCCCAGCACCCTACCCAAGGTTCCTAATGACCTGTTTTGTTTCCAGCTCCATAGCACAGCACTCACACTATCTTTCTTCATAAAGAGGTACCCTAAAGAAGTTTTGACTCAGCCTGTCCAAGCTGGGTGCAGGACTAATGGCCTCTTGATTCCCAACCATTAGTTAAATTTCTACCTGGTACTTCAGTGGTGTTTATTTAAAACAAGAACAAACTCTCAAAACAGTGTAGCATCCTGTTGTCCAAAACCAATACATTTATGAAGAAGAACATCATCACTCAAGACTACAAAAATAAATAGGAAACGATAGTTACTTGGGGTGTGTTGCAACTGGTTGCCAGGTCCAGGCAGCTCATGCTGTGCCATCAGACCTTCTCAGAGTTCATCCCTATAACACCGATTAAATCAGTTGTCAGTAATCTGGCTAAACATGGCCTGTGGGGATGAGTTAATACAGAGTAAAGAAAACTACAGCAATAAAGGAAAGTAAATCTGAGAAATTATGCATAACAGTAAACAGCAAGAAACCTGGCTTCTCTTTGCAACACCATAAACGGTTATGAAAATTCATGTGATCATTACAGGGGTGCAGGTGGGCGCACAGGAATAATCAAATACTTACAATCCAAATTCTTGCAGATTTCAGCTGTTAATGCAGGCACTGCTGTGCTCACTTCTCATCTTGCTGGCCCTGGGTGAGCCTACACTCCAAAGTCCTGGGTAGTTTGGCGTGGGGAAATCTGGAAAGGGATCTAGAAAACATGTTCACAAAGATATTATTTAAGACAAAGAAATTCAAACTAGCAAATTTGTGGCCAGATTTTATCGTAATACTTGTATTTATTGTTTATGCAGAAAACTGACTAATTAGCAATTCTTCCTGAATCCACAGTAATTGAAAGTATTTGCACTGCCCAGGGTATACCAAGCTGAAGCCAAGCTGAAGTTTGAATTTCTAGCCAAGGCTTTTCACTGAGACCTTTGCCAGTGCGGGCTTTGGAGTGAAACTATCTCCCCATCCTTCCATGGAAAGACTATCTCTTAATCCCTGAATATCCCATATCCTCTTTTCTTTTCCCTGTTGTTCCCACACCATCTGTGCACATGCTTCCATCAAGACTTATGATTCCTTGCCAGTGGCAAATATTCTTGATGGGGAACTGATGGGAGTAAGCAGAGCAGGTCCTAACTGAAGGGAAAAATATTGCCCAGAATCAAGCACCTGAGGCCAGCCCCAGTCTTACCCACACCGTTGAATACAAACAAGACATCTCATTCAGGCTGGCTAGTAGTGGGGCAGGAGCAGGTTAGATACCTGGAGACTTCCACAGGCTGGTATGGAGGGCACCCAGCTGAGCAGGTCCTGCTGCCATCCATCCCAGCAGCCACAGACAGGCTGTGCTCATCTACAGCAGCTGGAGCTGCTCAGAGCTGGGGATAAGCAAGCACACCTAGAAGCTGGAGAAATATTGACACATGGGTGGGCTTTAATTTGTGCAGGCAAACTCTAAATATCACTGCATTGAGGGCAATTGCATACTGTTCCTGCTTTTCCAATTAGTCAGAGGTAATTTCATTGGAAAGCACTTAGATTCTCAGGTGGGGGTTTTGCGGGTTTTCTCTGAAGCATGGACTGGGAGGGACTTTTAACTGGTTTCTGAGGGTTCCCCCAGGGAGCTCCATGGGTGGAGAGTCTGAAGGCTGCTGAGCATCACTGTGTGGATGCTGTTTTATATACATGTGGTGTTAGCAATGCTATCCCTCCACACACAGGAGAGCAGGCTGTCTTTCATCTGCCTTTCCAAGCCATTGCAGCATTTTTTTTCTGCGTTAGCCTTAGAAAAGATTGGAATAATTTCTCTGAGAGCAGCCAGGTTATGGATCTAAAACTTAGCTTCATTTGGTGTAGAAATCCAACCAAAAGGAAAGTGGCATTACAGAAAACTTGTCTTCATACAATCATTGCTGTCTCCTCATCTTCTCAGGCTTAGGATTTGTGCTTCAGCTAACTCTACATTTCTGTCTTTTTGATTTAACAGGATTGGCAGGGAAGAGCTGTCATAAATTGTTTCACCATCCTTTTTTAAAAATCCTTTATCGAACAAATTTTGGAGGAAACTGTTTTAAAAACAACAACAAAAAAAATCTTTAATGAAACTTGGAGAGCTGTCTTGTTCCAGTTTCACACTGATTTCTGGTGCAATCACTCACCCATAAAAATATGAGTGTAAAATGCTGAAGAGGATCTGTTTCAGGAAAACTTCATCTAACCTATGTCAAGAAAAGTATGTTCATATTACGAATGCTAAATATAAATATATATATGATTTTCAGGCCAATATTAATACCCAGAATGTTAAAAGGTGGCCCACTGTGTCCATTTCATGCAACAGAAAAATTGACAAGTGATCGCTACCATTTTCCTCATGCTTGGGTCCAAAATCACCTCCTCTGTTCACAAATGCTTTGGGGGAGGTTGCTTAAGAAGAGAAGGTGTGAAGTAAAAACCAGCTTGTAAGACATTAACACTTTTTGGCTCCAGAAGAGAAACTACAATGACAATTAGATTTGGCCATTGACAATGGAGCAGCTAATCACCAAAGCTAAAATCAGATTACCCAAAATGAAAATCTTGTCTGGCTGCAGCTGAGTTTCAGATGTTCTTATTGTAAGTGTACCAAGAGGAATTGCAATCCTGATATCCAGACAAGGACCAAAAGCCCAAATCAAATACCAGACAGATTAAACTGTGGCTTCCCATGTCCCTTCCCTCCTGCTGAGCCCAGAGCCAGGCACTGCCCCTCCTTGGACACTTCCTGCCAGGCACTGCCTTCAACTCTCTACCAGCAGCCTCTGAGCCAACTCACAACACTCAACCTGCAATCCAGTTTAAAAGACAATGTAAATGCAAACTGAAAACTTTTTGTCTCATTGGTCTCTTGAGCTTTTCCACTCTTTGTGTTCACACATTGGTTGCAAGATTGCACACAAATTCAACAATAAATTTTATCCTCTGCTGGACAGGCATGCTGCAGTCAGAGATGGTGCAATATCATGTTGGCAAACATTTGGGCTCCTTGGTATTTTTGTAAATTTATTAATATTCAGCCAAAGTTTGCAGAAAGGTTTAGCTAAAAGGTCAATGAAAGAATATCTGCATATTGTAAATCTAATAATCAGAGAAGATGTAATTTGTGTAAATTTGTAAAAAAGCCAAAGTAAACACGTTAAAGAAATTGCTCATATATCTGAGGCTAGAAGTGGGGTAATAAAAATAGAAATTATGTACACAGGACCTATTGTGGTATAGAAACTTAACCTCAACATATTGATTGAGGCAGTTCTTTTCCCTGAATTAATATACGCCTACAAGTGAGTATTTGTTTTAGGAAAGTTAAATAGAAAGGCCATGAATAAATATAAAGGCTGAGATGAAATAGCCATCTGGACTACATTAGCCCAAAATGCGCAATTGAAGCAAAGACAGCATACATCCTTTGATCCAGTCACGCACAACTGAAATGAAAGTCAATGGGCAATTCCTCTTATCAAATCGTCAGAGAAGAGTTTGCAGCACATGTGAGTGAGAGGGACCACTGGAGAGATCCAGTTGGGGCCACCTCTGAAGCAGAAGGACTCCAGGAACACAGCCATAGGTGTCCTCATGTCTGGTGCTACATCAGGACCAGGACTTCAGTGCAAGCCCTAGCTAGGCTTATGTTTAGACTGCTAAATCCACTTGTCCAGCCTTGGCATCTCTGCAGTTTCCACACAATTAGCAGCAGAACCATATGGCAGGGCAAGCCTGAGCTTGGCTCTGTGCAGCTGGAAGAGGTGGGGTGGCGTTGCAGTGCCCCACTCAGCCATGGTGGGGACACCCAGTGTCCCACAGTGAGTGAGAGTGGGCAGCCAAGCAGGGAAACACCAGCCCCTTTTAATCCAGATTGATCTTGCAAGTAATGGCATGGAGAGGGGGCATGCAGTGTTGTGCTGCTGCTTTGGAGTATCCTCCATTTGGTTAAAAGTGAGGACATGGGAATGCGATTGCCAAAAAATAATGATGGGAATGACAGCCTGTACTTTCAGAGTTTGAATTCTGCCTCAGCCTTTGAATCTAGGGCTGGCTCTGGTTTTCCAAGGTGCACAGATGCACTTAACACTAATGTGAAGGAGCGGACGGAATTGAGGTCTTTGAATAGGATTTGTAACCTACCATTGAAACCCCAGCCAACTCCTGAATGAGCTATAAACTAATCAGAAACTGCCTTCAGTAAGCTCTGCTTCCCTGAGCACTTCCTTGCCCAGGCCATAAACAGCCCACCATCGAACCAATGCCTGGAGCAGGTGGCTCTGCCTCCTAGCCCCTTGGTCTCTTGGTCAAAGGTCTCCTGTTTGTCAGGGCTGCAAGTACCCCTGATCCTAGATCAACAGTGTTGTGCTGGCAGAAGTCTAGTGTCTCAGCCATCAGGGCATAAGGAACTTTTCACTGCTGTAGATGGCTTGAGGGGACAGACTGGGGGGACAGGGAGTGGCAGGGGGCTGGCAGTCAGGGCATAGCAGGGCGCCAGGAGGCAGAGGCACGTGCTCAAGAGCCAACCAGGAATAAGATGCCAGTTGATTTGGTGATGGGCAGCACACTGCCTGAGCGAGGAGACAGTGGTGCTCAGGAAAGCAAAGCTTGCTGAAGGCAGCTTCTAATTAGTTTTTCGCTTACTCAGGAACTAGCTGGGATTTCAAAATCTGGTTCAACCACAGTGAACCAAACTGTCTCCTAACAGAGCCCTGTCAGGAAAGGGGGAAGAAGTTGTTTAGTTGAATCCAAGGAAATAATTTTTCATGATCCCATTGTCAACTGCCAGCTTCTTGAATAGCTTTTCCATTTCTCCTGTGCTCCTCAGTTCTGTGTTCTGTGGTTAATGTGACGGGTTTGTAAACAGTCCTTCTGTGCCGAGAACAGCAGCCCTGTGACCAACAGCATAATATTATCTAATAATCTTTCTTCATTATTTTCCCAGCTCACAGAGCAAGGGAAATTATATGCAATTGTTCACATATATATACACACACCTATATATATGTACTTTCTGACATTACAACATGAAATATTCATGTGAAGAGTTTTTCCATTATTTCCCAAGCTCAAGCAGAAATTTCTTAGATGAGTTGGTCTGACTGGCATTATGTAGATAATGTTATAGTTTTTAAAGGATTGAGATGATTATTGCAGAAAAAAAAATGAAAAAACAATGCCAGAGCCTGCTGATTTTGAGAGTGGGAAACTTTTAAAAGTTAAATTTTCAAATCTTTAAAAAACCACTTCATTGAGTAACTTCCAGACTGAGAGAGACCTGTTCCAACTAGCTCTGTTATGCAGTGGCAAGACTGCCTGAGTAATTGAGAGATGTGCTTGATATGGCTCTCTTAATGCTATCAAAAATTATATAATGAGTCGTGTGACATACTGGTCATCATGGATGTTCTTTGGTAACAACCACCAGTCAAGTGAATGTGTGTGCTCTCTTCCAGTTAGTTAGGAAAGTCTGTGTGCCAGAGTACAGATCCAGCAGAAAAGGTACAGAAAGGGCAGCTGAAAAGTATAGAAAGGGCAGCTGAAAAAATACACTATGCCTTTGAATAACAGCTCTGAATCTTGACAGCTCCCTTATTTAAATCCAGTCTCCAAGCTGGAAAATAAGATGAAACAAGTTTTCTGTCAGGGTGTGTATCTATCACTATTCTGTATCTATCACTATCTATCTATCACTATTCTGTCCATCCTCTCACTGGGAGGATGTCTTCCCCTTGTCCTCAACAGTTTGGAAGTACATTTTTTTTTTTGCCATTTGCATTTCACCATATTAAATGAGTAAAACTTGCACAAGAGTTCAGAAGAAAAGAGGATGCCCCATATCCCAGGCACTCACTCTTTCCCACGCAGCATGGCCACCCTCCTGCACTGTCCATCTGCCAAGTAAAACTCAACATCTTGGAGACAAATGGCAAGGGGGAAAGATTTTTCATGAGAATGGTGAATTTTCAGAGCGAACATTATATTCATATTTGTCAGGAACAAAAAGTACCATTTATAGCCACGTGCGGCTGAATATAAATGAGTTTGCACAGCTGAGTTAACTTTAACCTTGCTGGGGAGGAAGAGATTTAGCTTAACTGGAAAACCTCACATGAGATTTCTCCAGCCACAGCCCCATGCACTCCTATACTGGCCCTTTTGGCCACACCACTGTAACCTGCCAGCAGCCTGAAAGATTTGCAAATGCAACATCATACTCCAGGACCAGGGGAAAGATATACAGTTGAAGATTTTTTTCTACCCCATTGAATCCAAGCCCAAATGCATTTGCAAACATACCAGGGAAGCCCTCAGTGCTCTTACTTATCCAGACTTCATTGTGGTTCCATGAAATCTGAATATGTTGTCTGAAAATGAGGTCAGGGCGACCCATCTGAAACAGGAAGGCTGAAGTCAGAGGGCGAGGCAAACAAACACAATTACTACCTTTTGTCCCATTTCTGAGTCAGTCTTTCAGGGTCTATAGTTTCTCATCTAAAGATGTGGCTTCAAGTTCCTGCTCTGACCCAGCTGTTCCCATAGGTGTTTCTGATGGAGCTGGCCGGTTTCTTGGCCTGCTCTACCACTCACAGCACCTCTGCCCTCTGTGAGGTAGCTGGTTGCTTGGTCAACAACACCTAGTTTCACTCCTGCAGCCTCCCACTCAAGCCTGGTTTGGGACCCCCTGGTAGGACTCCCCATTGCTGATGTGGAGCTGTGTGTGCCAGGCTGGAGAAAGGATGTCTGCATGTGACAGTGGCTGAGGGTGCCACTTGCTGCCTCCATGCCCTCGCGGGGAAGCCCAGGGGAGACCAGGGGTCTCTCTGATGAGGGTCAAGCTCTGCCACTTTCTTCATCATTTGTCGAAAAACAGCTGGAGATACTCAGGACACACTGTGATTAGCTGATGTGGACTCACTATCAGCCAAACACAGGCTGCCAGAGGAAAGCTTAAGGGATAGAAAAGAAGGGGAAAACAATATGTCTGGGATTTGTCCTCTTTCCACCCTGTGCATGTCACCTGAGTTGAGTTTCAAGGCTTTGTACATGTGCCTGGCTGCCAGCTGAGAGCAGGAGCAGCAGCTGGGCTGTGACATCCTGCAGTGCTGGGGGTGTGGAAGCTCCAGAGCAGTGCAGGACAGGAGGTCCCAAACTTTCCAGCCCACTGGCTAGGCCCACTCAGGAAGGGAGCAGCTGCTCTACAAGGAAGGGGGTTTGTGTGGCTGTAGGCTGGGGGAGCTGATGCAGCCATCCCTGTTGAGCTGGTAGGTCTGATGTTGCTGGACACATTGAGCTGTGATATCAGACAAGTGTCATAGGCACCAGATGACAACCTTGCATTGGGCAACTTCTGCCCCCCCTCCCCTCAGTGAGAAACAGGTTTGAAAGAGAACATCTTCAGGATAGTACATCTTTTAGTTCATCCTTTGAGTCAAAGCTAGTCAATTGTGGGTGTGAATAGGTAACCTGATAACTTGGACTTGGAATTCACTTGAATGGGTGGATGGATGGATAGATGGATGGATGGATTCACCTTTGTTAAAATTCCCCCAGCCTTGGTGGCCTTGTCCTAGATCAGCAGCTGTCCACATCTGGATCCTGCTTTCTGACAGCTGGAAAAGCTGAAACAGGCTGTGATTCACCTAAGGGTTGGACAGGATGATCCTTGTGGGTCACTTTCAACTTAAAATATTCTATGATTCTGTGATGGAGGAGCTTCTCCAGATTTTTAGCCTGTCCAAGGCCATTTCAACATCAACTAATTTCTTAAAGTACATGCAGTCCCTGGAGGAAAGGTGGAGCCCTGGACTCGGCAGGGGAGCTGGCAGGCACGTGTTTAGTCCTTGATCCCTAAGCAAGGGAGTAAATGCAGGAAAGCAAAGAAAAGTTTTCCACAGGAAAAAGGGAGGGGAAAGAGTCAACTTGCACACATTTTTATATTGAGATGCACTTGTCAGGAGCCATGAAACCAATACTTTACTAAGAAAGCAGAAGCCGTGAAGGGCTCATTTGCTGACAGGCTCAGTCTCCTGTGCCTGTTGAACTTGAGACCTACAGGGAGATGAAGTACAATCATTTATATTGTTCAAAAAACCACTGGGCTTTATCATAGCTTGCCACAGGAGTACAGACACCTACAGATCTGGGAGTGTAGCTCAGATCAATGGCAAGACTAGAAAGGAGGGAAAACTTCCCTGGGGGTATTGAAAGCAAAACAGCCTCCCAGTCTTCAAAGGCAGCTTAGCTAGAGAAACAGATCCCACAAGCTGATTTCTGCAGGCACTGCTTATCTTTTCCAGTGCTGGAGGTTTCACACTTTAAAGACTCACTTCCTCTACAGTGCTCACACAACATCAGTATAATAATATTTCCCCCTCCTCCCTGGTGTCTTCCAGTCTCCCATGTCTTACCCAGATCACAAACACTGTTTGTGGGCTCTTCTGCAGAGTCACTCCTTCACACAGACAAACAACAAACAACTGCAAATCATTCCCAAGGTTTGTTTTCCCAGTGCTGCCAGATTTTTTCAAGACACTTTATAAAAACCATGCAAAATGACTCGTCCTGACCCATGGGCAGCAATGCCTGTAGCTCATGGCAAGGGAGCTGTTAACAGCAGCCTGCCGTTCTCTCCTCTCCCATCCCATCCATTTAGGTCTCTGACTGTCCTGCTGTGGTCTGTCAGCCCACAGCCCCAGGCTTTTGGGCAGTCAGGAATCTGGCAGAGGTGGCATGAGAAACCAGGCAAAAATCCTGCTCTTCACCCCTTCACATGCATCCACAAAAATGGTACAGATAGTAGTCCTGCTATGTTCTTTGTTTTCAAAATGCTGTAACGGTCTGGGAACGCACAGATCTGCATCTTTCTAAGTCATCCTTCCTTTAAAGAAAGTTGAAAGCCTGCTGTTTTGCCTGTCATATGCAGAGACAGGCAGAACAGACTGGGTCCTCTGCAGAAGAAAGACAATACAAGAAAATTATTAACATTTGGGGTGATTTTACCTAACCTATTAAGTACTGTAGTTCTGACAATAGACAAATTGACAGTAACTGAAGATAGCATAACAAGGAGACCCTGAAATATCCTGTGCATGTATGTTGGCTCAGTAAATTATCTAATTTCTGTTTTTCTATCTTTGGTTCCTGCCTGTCCATGGCACTACTTCATGCAATAATAAAATGTTTTCTAAATAAAGCTCCAAGCCCAAAGACCCCACTCCGGGTAAATTAATGGAAGTAAACAAGCAAGCAGCTAACTGGAGCTAATTATATATCTGCCAGCAGCCTTGCTTTTAAGCACCTTACAGGTGAACATTTTAATTACTTAATGTGCTCTATTGTTCTTGAATTAGATATAAGAAAAATAACATTGATCCAATCCTTTTTTATTTTTACACACTGGAGTTGGAGGGCAAGTGGCTTTGTAAAGGGATTATGCATGCGTTAATCCTCTTTAGCTATGATAAAGTTCTCTGCTTCCTAGTGAGGTTGTTTAACCCTCTTCTAACAGCTGAAGGAAGCTGGAGAAGATGAGTTATAGCTTAGGAGAGTTGAAAGCAGAAAGAAAGAAGCATTTGTCTCCTACATTTTGTCATGCTGAATATTTCTTATCACACTAGTAGGAATACAGTCTCAAATTTAGAAGGTCCTGTAAGAAAGTAGGTGAATGTCATTCCAGTATGCAACCCTTAGTTTCCTTTTTTATGCTGTAATGGGCTCAGAGTATCAGCAGCATCCTAAAAGCACACCATTGGGAAGAGGGGTGACATGTAATTCCCATCTCATCAGGTGGAATTATCCATTCCTGCATCATATTACATATTCCTGCATCTAGAAAACAGCATCATGCTATGAGGACCAATGGGGAAAAGAGATGCATGCCTCAAATCAATGGAGCACCAGGAGCATGTACCTGGACTCATCTCTTGTAATTTGGGTGCTTGCAGGAGGTGATGCAATGTGAAGGCTGGTGTAGCTACACACCTGCTGTCAGCAGTGAAGGCTCCTTTGGAGGTCACCTGCAACTCCAGAGAATGATTAAACCATCTAGAACCTCCCTTGCTCTCTGAAGGTGCCTATAGAATATTCCTGACTGGCAAGGAAGCCTGTGGGGACTCTTCACCTAATTAAGGCTCTTCTGTGAATTGTCTTAAGTGGAGATGAATCCAAGCATCCCATCCTACTGCTGGGAAAGGCTGACTGCTGCATGACAGAAAATGACATGGCTGCTGAGGGAGAAGAGTGAAAGGTCAGTGTTAGGGGAGCAGAACAGAGGCTGATCCAGACTGCCACCAGGACACATTTGTCACCCGCTCAATGCTGAAGCCTTGTGGGACCATATTAGGTGAAAGGATAGAGATGTGCTAGGAACCCAGCTCAGAAACAACGGCTTCATTTTAGTTCCTTTTTCTTTTCACTTTAAAATGGCTATTATCCTCTTATCAAGTTCAAAAAGTAATTAGTCCTTAATGAAAGATCTCTGATGCGTCAAGGCAGAAGAGCATGGCTGATGAAAACAAATACCAGGGTCTGACAGGTTCAAGAATAGTATTTAAAAAGCAGAAATTGAAACTTTTTAACCTGGTACAAACACTTGGGTCATCATCTCTTTGATTCTTGCTATAACAAAACAGGGAACACCCTGATGCAAAGATCAGCTCACTCAGCAACTACAATAAATGCAAAATCAAAACCAAGAGGGCCTTAAGGTCCTGATGTCAGTGGCAGGCCTTTGTCAAATTATCCACTCTTACAAATTAGTTTCTTCTTACAGGAAGGCATTGTATGCCTGGGGAAAAACCCCAGAGCAGACAGGTTTCTCTGGAGCTGTCCATCCAAGAACTGTACACAGCACTGCAGGTGGGGTCTCACCAGAACAGGGCAGAGGGGCAGAATCCCCTCCCTTGCCCTGCTGGCCATGCTGCTTTGGATGCAGCTCAGGACACATTTCCCTTTCTGGGCTGCGAGCCCACATTGCTGCGTTTTTCATCCACCCCACCCCCCAAGTCCTCCTCCAGAGGGCTGCTCCCAAAGCATTCTCCCAGTTTGTATGCAAGATCTTCTACTCTGCCCTATGTGTGTTGATCCACCTTTAGGAAACCCTATTTTTACATCAACAGCCAAGGCATTGGCCATAAAAGCTCACTGGAAAAGGTAGGTAAATTGAAGAAAGCCAGTGAAACAAAATGAAATGAAGATCAGAATATAAGAATGGAGGGGGTATCATCCTGTTCCATTTTACATTATATTTTCATTTTTAAGGACTAAGAGATGTGGATAACATTCATAGATTTACTACACAAGCCCTATTTTAGGAAATCTCATAGTAATTTTCAGGTAACAGCATGGAACCCAAAGGTCTGGGATTTTACTTTTCTCTTTGTCTTCAGCTTCCTGAGGAAATGTAGACAAGTGACTTACCCTTTGTCCCCATTTCTATTCTTTAACGTGAACATACTGGCCACTCCCCCCATCAAGTTTGCAATGACCTATGCATTGTTTCAAAGAAATTCCTTCAACATGGAAGTGGTACAAGACAAAAAAAAAAAACTCTACAGCATGAAAGATCATTACTGGTAATCATGTTACCATCCCTGTGAGAAGCACTGGGACTGAATGAACAGCGTGTGCTGCCGAAACCCAAAGTCACTAAGTGGAACATTTCACCCTGGGAGATATTTTGGAATGTTTAGAGAACATGTCACCAGGAAATTGCAATTCAGCTCTATCTGGTTTCCCCACCCCAACCTCTGTCCTGCTATTCCAAATGCATTTTAAATGTGGGCAAATGGAATGCATAGATGTGGATTTGGGAGCCAAATATGGCAAAGTCAGCAAAAGGGCAGAAATAATAGTATTTTAAAAGTTATAAGCATCATTTTGCATCACCTACAACCCTTACAGCACATAAATAAGAAAAAAACACAACCCTGAATGCCTCAGCTAATGTAATAAAAGGTCTTGGTTTTCTTCCAGGTTATTTATTTAATTAATGGAAAAATATGTCTCTTAGTGATATTTTTCATTGTATTCTTTTTCCTCTCCATTAAGTACTAAAGTGAGGCTACAACAAGAACCAATACAGGCTTACCTATATTAGTGCTACCCTATGCAGAACCAGACTGAGAAGAGCAAGGACACTGTTCCTTCCTGCAAGGAATGATGGCTGCAATTTCTTCTTCCAGCTGACCATATAAAAGTTAAATTACTTTTTTTCCCCAATAGCCATCTTAGAGTTAATAGATAGAAGTCATAGTAATTGGTACAAGCTGGGTGCCTTGTTGAAGTTTGTGACCAGAAGGATTTTCCAAATCTTTAGAAAAAAATGACACTTCAAGGAGAAATGGGAATTCTTTGCAGATGGTATGAAGTTCTGAATGTTTGCTGATAAATACTCTGAGCCAGCCAAAACTCTGAGCCACATAAACACATGAAGCAATAACAATCTGCACCCAGTGGCTTCCCTATTGCAAAGACATTGGCAGGGATGAGGGATAGGCTAATCTGGGCAAGGAGAATAACTCACAACTTCATGGCTACAGCCACAAACTCAAGGGAATGGGCAGCACTGGAGATCATACCATAGTTCAGCTGAGTTCCTGGAAGCAAAAACCAAACCACCTTTTCAAACAGCAGTCATATCCCTCCCAGTGCCCTGCACAAAGGCCAGTGGGAATAGGAAGAAAGCCATAAGAACCCTGCCCAGAGCTCCATCCCAAAGATCCTCATCAGAAAGTAGTGCTCCCTTCAAATCTGGAAGGTACTCAGACAAGAAATTGGTAGTCTGTGTATGGCGGAAACCAGAACAGAAGTCAGTTGCTCTTGCTCTCCAAAGACTAGAGCTATCATTTAATGCTTTAAATAAGTCTTCTCAAAGCTACTAATTTGATTTTATTTTGCTTTGGTCATTCTCTAGCAAGCCTGACAACAGGGGCACTTTGCAGGACTGTGCACATGGCACTTGTAATTAAAGTCAACGGGAGTTATGAAATCTTAAGCCTGTGTGGTTAAAGCCAGTAGCCCAAAATTAGAAGCAACATTTGAAAATCCAGGTCACATTCTTTGTGTGTTTGTGTTACAGCATCACCTAGGGGCTGCAACTGAGATTAATGCCTACTCCTCCTGGAGCTTCCAGGGATACAGACGGACTTGGACACTTCCATATGTTCAGGTGTGCTGTAGTCATTGTCACAGAGACTGTACTGAACCAGGCTCTGAGCATTTTGATGAGGAAGTTCATCTGGTAGATTTATATGTACATATACAAATGCACACAACTATTTTATGCATTGTTTTTTTCAGCAAGAACCACTAAAATACTGAACTGCAGGGCACAGCAGTTGTAGAACATACTTTGGATCACAGCCACAGGAATGCTGCTGCTGTAAATTCCCCTACTCTAAGAACATTAAATAAGCCATCCAGTTATTTCATGATCATCTGAAAACTGAGAACCTCAAAAATGATGAAAATTGAACCCATGTGTATCCTTAGTATAGTCTGGCAGTCACATTGTTGCTGATTATAGGAATTCAATGTTTACAATTTGCATTCTTTCCCACACTTGCTTTTTTTCTGCATCGAAGTAAAAACTCACTTCGTCTGACCATAATATAATTTAGACTGTTGAGGGCAAGACTGCTTCTTTGTGAGAAAAACAAAATCCATGCATGAGAGACCAATTCTTGTCTTTCACTGAGAAATGATGGAAACAGAAGATACAGTCCACATTAAAGACACAGGAAGGAGATGGAAATAAAAACTGACAGCCCAAATTTCCAAAATCTCTTGAGATAATCATGACTTGGACTCAAGAGTACCAAGGAATTTGATAAATTTTGCTGAGCAGCTGTCCAAAGTGAACAGAGAGGTCACAAACATACAACAGAAGACTTGTGCAGAATGTACTCTTTGTGATGTTCTTCAGATGGATAGCGTAATTAAAATGCAACAGCAGATGTAGAATCATCCAGAAACCAACCAACCAACAGTACTTTCTCCAGACCCAAACTGGGTTCCTAGAGCCACCCTCATGGTTTATGCATACAGCTCTCATGTACAGGCAGGTTACTGGCTTCATTGGTACAGTATAAAACCTGAGCAAGCCTGAAAGCCTACTTATTATCTTCACATTGACAATGGTAATTCTGACCCAGCTGTGCTGACATGTCTGAAAGGCGTATCACTTGGTCCAAAAACAGCTGGAAGTAGCAGAACCTGACTATTAGCTGGCTTCCAGGGGGACTCATACAAATGAAAGCAGCACAGGGGAAGGCACCTGAGGTGCACCTGCAGCCACACCACTGACAGATGAGTGAGCAGGCATAAAGCTAACAGACCATGTACCCTGCTGGGCATAAGCCAGGAGGCTGGTTGTCCTTGTGCTTTTCAGCCCACTGTATAAAGAGCTTATGGTTTTCTAGTCCTACTTTCTTTGAGCAATATGTAAGTGTCCAATTCCAGACCAGCCACGCTAAAGCAAAAGTGAGGAACATGGGCAGGGTGTTTGTTCAAAACACATTTCCACTCAACTGGGAAACTGCACCTTTAGGGAACTACTTGAATTTGCTGAATAAGGACCAGGGCCTGCCATGGCTCCAGAGAACAAAACTGTGGTGTAGATAAGAAGGCAGATCACACGTGCAGACAAAGGGAGACAGAGTACTGCAAGAGGTATTTTGAGCATGCAAGAAATAAAATCAGCTCAGAAATCTCTGTTTAAACCTAATTGTGTTAAACCTAGAGTGCTCCAGAGGGAACAGGTGGCTCAGGAGAGTAGTGCATAGGCCCATGCATACATTAACAGGACATAGCTGAATGTGAGCACTCAAGACACTAAAGCAGGCACACCAACACCTATTTCAATCACAAAGCTTTTGGCTCCAGCTTCTAGTCTGGGGCAAATCATATGATCTTAATAGTGTGCAAGTTGTGCCACAGCATGACTGAGGACAAATGAAGCCACTAGGCCCATCTGACACTGATGATTAAGCTCCACCCTCAACAGAAACTACCAAGACATAAAACAAAGATTGACAGTTCAACTGTAGTAGAGCTCCATGCTTATAAAGGAGCACATTTTTGAAGTGTTGCTTCTTAAACAAAGTTTCTTCCACTGTTACAATTTTTTCCAAGTGTTTTTAATGCTTTAATGAAGAATGAAAAGATAAACACCTTCCTCTCCCCTTCTCTAATGTCCTAAGTGTTTTGAGAGAGGTGGCTCCTATAAATTTTTTAATCAGGTATTTTCCCACCCTTCAGAAGAGGTTTAGAAACTGAACACTTGACTTTTAGGTGTTCTTCCCAGACTATAAACAAGCTTAAGTCCTTACGTTAGGCTATCCCTAACTTTACTACAACCTCAGAATGTATGGCCTCTCTGTAAACCAGAATTCAAAATGGCAAGTCATGTTGAAGGAAGGCCCTTCCCAGCAAATCATAAAGTCCCAGTATTCAATGTCTGTATGAAGAAGGAACTGAAGAAAAGGAAAGTTATGCTGCTTTACAAACTGCACATCTGGCTCTGAAGAGCAATCAACAGCTCACAATAGGTTTTAGGTATAACAGAACTGGAAACTGCTGTTGTGGGAACTGTCAGCAGTGGAAGCCAAAGCCAAGTGTTTTAGACACTCAGTGGCATCTTTGTACTGGCTGTTTACTTGCTGACAGCCTGTCCTACAGCCCTGGTACAGGAGGCCTCATTTCTTCCTTGAAGGTCTGTCATGAGACCATCGTGCAACTCAGCTCTCCCCATCCAATAATAAATAAAACCCAAAAAGAAAAAGTAAGACAAGAATTTATCCTGTACACTAGAAAAACTTCAGACAGGATAATATAACTATTCTTGTTATCAGATCTGCTGCTCCAAAATAATGAATTACAGCAAAACCTCAGAGTGCACTGTAGGCTGCTCAGGAATGACTGCATTTGTCAAAATTCATTTACTTAGAACAAAACATAATAGCTTCTAAAGACAGTATGTCATCATTTCCTATGCCTTACAGGTACAGACAAACACACATACTGGTGACATGGGTTGATTTACTCAATTATTGCAAAATACAATGCTTTGCAATCAATACAGAGCAATTCTATTCAAAATTATTAAATATGTGGTAACATCTGTGTCCTCTTGTGGTAATAAAGTAAAGAAAAATTAAAATTGTAACAGCTGGAACAAGTGATGATCTTCATAGAAGAGTAACAAAAGAATTGGTCAAAACCATGCTTGAAGTATTTAATTAGATGTGGTGTATGATTTATGCAGCAACCTGACAACTGGAATTCAGTGCTCAACCTCTTGCTTGTATACCTCTACTTTAAAACTCTCCATTTTTATTTAATCTACTACTTAAGGTTCTTGCCACTACCCTCTGCTTTACCCCACGCTGCCTCAAATTAGCCTCCCTTCAAAGACTGACATTGATGGACAGCCTCAATCTCTCCATAGCAGCATGGGAGATCACTGGAGGACAGAGAAAGGAAAGAACATCAGAAGCAGGGAAGTAGGAATGAGAGGCTGTGACAGAACAAGCAGTTAAAAACAGGACAGTGCATCTATGACTGTTACAAAACACTGTTCAAGCAGCAGAACTCACACATGGATGCTTGTTGTTAAACAGCTCAGTGATTTGTCATTATAGGTGTTACACACATACAGAATTCAGCAACAGCACGGTAATTGAGAAAACTGTGATCACTAATTTTACAGCAGTGATCAAAAGCACCTTTCCAGTGCCTTCCAGTGCAAAGCTCACATCCAAAGTGATGGGCTGAAAATACAGTTGTCACTCAGGGGAGGACTTGTGAGAACACACATGAATTCCAGCCAGAACTGACAGGAGACAAAGTGTCATTTACCAAGCAGCACTTGAATAGTTTACTTAAGTTTCTCTTCTCCCTAGCCATCTCTCTTTTAAAGTAAAGTAAGAAAAAAACCCAACACACCTAAGCAAAAAAACCCACCCCAAACCCATAAAACCTCAAAACAACAACCAACATCCCCAAAAAAACAAACCACCCACCCAAACAAAACGAAAAACCAACACCCTCCCACCTCCCCCCAAACCAAACACCACACAACAACCAAAAAAACCTAACCAAATGCAAAAGTTTAAAGTAAAAAGACTTAATTGGAAATAATTTAAATGTGTTGTCAAACAACATTTCTTCAAGGCCAAGCTGTTGTAATAGTGTACAAAAGTCAGCTTCCAACAAGATGACACTTCAATATTTCTCTTTGCAATATTTTTAGGGTGCAGTTCAGCAATGTGAGCACCAGGCCTGCATTTACCAGGTCTGTTTGTCCCCACAGGCAGGTAGATGATGTACTTCAGCATCTGTTTACACATGTAAGCTTTGTATACATAGTTGGTGTGTATACCCCTTGCAAGTACAAAATAGGCTCTCACATTGGAAAATCACAGTACTTAAAATACCTAAACCATTAGATTTCAAACCTCTTACTTTGGTATTGAATTAATACAAAATTTACAATGCCATTCTTCAGTCTTACACAGACTGTTTTTAACCAAGGAAATAAAAGAAGTAACAAGTCTCAGTATCCAAAGAAATCTACAAATACATTCATCAATATGTAGTACATTACAAATACAAAGGCAATATATGTAATTGCTATAGTATGAATGAAAACCAAGTAGTTATAGGAGAGCCTGAAAGTTCTTCCTAATATATTTTTTCATGTTACATTACATGTCACTGCAGCAATGATGATATAGCAGCTTCTACTACATTACTTTCCAAGTTGTACACTCCGTGTTTGATTGAAAAGCAGGGTAGGAAATTAAAGGCCTCTGAGGAGCTCAGCAGCAACACTTAAGTGCATTGAAAACATTGATAATCTGTGGCACGTAGGAAGTGATGGATTACACAGGACACTTTCTTCTATTTACAGTATCATACACTTGTATAAAGTCTCTGCTGCATTTTTTCTTTAGTACCTAGCCTGTGGCAAATCACAGTAACATTAGTCAAAGAAAAAGGAAATCCCATTTTCTCATAAAGACTAAGTAACTAATGGGTATTACTTATCCTTGCTTAAGCTACCTACCCCTCTGAATGCCTTGAATACAAAAATTTAATTGGCACTAAAACATTTTGATAACTTAATACAGAAACTGATTGCTCATGATTTCTTACCTCTTGACTTAATTATTACATTCACTGCTGGAGAATTATCCACTCTGCTAGATGTCACAATTAATATATTAAAATAACCCAAAAGAACGCCCAGAAAAAGTAAATCACTCCTCTCAAAAAAAACCAAAACAAAACACAAAACCCTGCAAGAAAGAGTGACTTTGCTGTTGAGTATCTGATGTGTGACAGGAAACACCACAGCAATGGGGTCTCTCACAGTGACATCATGCTGCCTCTCAGACACCAAAGATTACAGCAAGTCTTCACAAATAATTATGTTTCTGAAGATAGTAAGTAACTTAACTTCAGCAAAAAACTGCCTTATCACCAAGCTCAGTAGGACATCTGAGCCTTCAAAGCAGTTTCTGATATTGGTCTGAAAACAATAGGATTTCTGGGTCCAGCTTGGATGGAAGCAAATAGAAGGAAGTAGGAAGAAACATCGTACACAATGTAGCACAGATGAAAAAAAGACAAATTTACACTTGAAAATGCAAAATATACTACAATAGAGGAGGAAAAACAATGAAATAACATGACCTCTGTCACAGAGGACAGGAGGCATGGCCTTCTACTATGAAGCAGATGCTTATGTATGTATTTTAAAAACTTTAAAAAATTGAAAATGTATGACTCAAACAGGAAGACAATGTAGAACAAAAAATCCTCTGTGTTTGAAGATCACTTTCACATCCTTTACAAGAAACCTGCACCCATTTCCTTCCTGGTAAAACCCTGACATAAGGCCTAAAGAGCCTTTAAACAAAAGCAAGCAATATGAAATTTTTAAATATTAACAGTTGCATGGGAAAGTTTTGTTGTGAGACTGAGAAAGAAGGCCAGAGTAGTCAAAAGGGTTGCATACTCTTCTAGAAAACAACACAATAAACCAAACAAACAAACAAAAAAATCCAATCAATTATGCCAACTGACTATCAGTTTACTAACCTTTGGGTTTAAGTCCTCAACTCAGATATTAAAAATGAACTTGCAACACCTGAACACAAAACAGAGAGTACCTGCTATGATAAAACATTATTTTCCAGTACACCCTTCATGAACTTTTGGTGCCACATGCTGAAGAAACTAGATTTACATCAGTGAATGGCAAGTGTCATCAGGCAACGATGTGCACTACATTGGTGGCTCCATCTTCATCATCCTTCTCTTTAACACCTCCTTTTTTAAACTTTAATTTAAAAATGGATCTTCCATTTGGTAATTCAGAGCCAGGTCTGATCTTCTTTGTCACTTCTGGTCACACTGTAGGATGTCTGTAGATACCATTCTTATTTCTTGCCAATTCCATTTGATAATTTTGATTTGGAGTGTCGATTCCTTCTTCTAGATGAATGGCTTTCACTATTGACTGAATGTTTTGGTGGACTATTGTCAGCACCTGCTGAGAAACAAGTATTTATTTAATACATATATGTATTTATATAGTTGACATTGCCAAGCTCCTATCTGAAAGGCAGTAAGGCTTTTTAGAGCTACAGTGTTTACAATATGGATTATTTCAGGCTAATACAAACTGGTTGATACATGTACTCCATCTAGTGGCCTATTTTTTTTAAAGCAATTCTTAAGATTCCTGTAAAATTCTTCCCCCCTGGCCCCAAAAATCAGAAGTTTGCATAGCAGAGTGGTGAAACATCTTTCATTTTAAATCATATCAATAATTAAACCTCCACATTTTTCTTAGTGGCAGGTACTACTATCAGAAATTAAGAATCATGTAAGCAAAGTCTTTTAAGAATCTTTTAAGAGTACACTTGTAGATTTCAGTTTTTCCAATGACAGAATATGTTTTATTCTGAGAAAAAATGGGAGGCAGTGGGCACCAAAACAAGAAATCAAGGACAAAATGTGAAAGAAGCTGAAGCCTGTAATTAATGAAGTAACAGGAAGTTACGGAGAAAGGATTTTTTTGATCAGATTTCTCCAGCATGGGAAATGGGAAAAACATTCTGAGTGCAAATCATTTTTCTCTAAAATATAGAAGTCCACAAATTTACTAAACTGAGAATAAACATCCAGAAAAATCAAGTATGAATTATAAAGAAGATCTGCTGTAGGTGCTTTTCAAGCATATGATACATAGGCAATATTTTTAATTTTACAAACACCTGGAACATAAACTCTGACAGATAACTTCCAGGTGTGAATTTTTGATATTTGTTCAATAAGCAAGACCACATGAAAAAGCTAACGGAGGAGGCAGAAAACTGACCTCTAGTGTAGGGAAAAGAAGTCAGAAAGAAGCTGCCTTTGCTTAGTGCAGAGAAAGCTGCTTATGGTCATCAGCACTGAACTGACAAGGCAAGTATTAGCAAACACAAGGTCCAGGGCACATTGCTGACTATTTCTTAACAAGGAGTAATAAAAGCACAGCAAATCAAACATGCAATGTTCAGAGAGCAAACCTGTCCACATCAGTCATGAAATGCATAATGCCCTACACCTACAATAACGGCCTGGAGTAACAGCAGAAAAAATCAGTTGACACATTAAAAAATAAATACATTTCCAAGAATCAGAATTCAAAAGGGAGTAAACAAAAACAGCTTTGCAGATCATTTATCTGCATTGGTCCTGCAGGGATATTAAAACAAGTCCAGCTGAAACTAGGTAAGTTTCTCAAGCCTCATTTTCTAGTGCTGAGCCTTATTGATACCATTTCAGGAATACAGCTACAGAAGTACCAATACCTCTGCTGAATTTAGAATGAAGCCAGGAAGCATCTGGACTGTATGGACTATCTTCACTTTCTGACAAGGTCTGCAAAAACAAGGATACATGTCATTGGGATGTTGGTGGTTCTTGTTATCAGTACTCCTCCCATTTGCAAAAGGACTTATAAACTGTGGCAGAAGTCCTCATAAAACATTCAGACATTGCTTCAGACTTTTCCCTTCCTATTTAGAAGGCACCACATAGATGGTATAGTAAGAACTCACCACTTGCCACGGGATCTGTTGTGTAACCAAGTATACTTAATATTCCCCTAGCATTCCACCTGTATAATGGGAACATTAGCTAACCGTTCATCCTTGAATGCTTTGCTAAAATTATGGCCTCATTTTGAGTAACTAAGAGGACAGCATTCTTTAGAAACCACAGTGTAATTTGGGATCTGTCCAAGGCCTGCTGAATTCAGAGTTCTTTCTATTGACTTCAGTCACACTCTAGACCATCCCCCCTTATCCCCATTTATGCTAACTCTGGTAAAGAATTCCAGTATCTAGGAGCTTTGGAGTCTCAACTCTGGAATAAAAAAAAAAAGCAAAAAACAAATGGTGTCTTTTATATAAGTACCTTTTCTCGGTGGCCGTAGTACTCTGCGTACCAAACCATACCATATAAACACAGGAAAGTTGTAAACGCCTAAACAAGGGAGGAGAAGAAAAAGAACAACAAAAAAATCTGTAAAACTTTTTCCAAATTCCTTGCTGATTCAAGGTTTCAGAGTCTCTGGAGATGCCACATGGAGACTTTCATGCTCTGTTTCTCCCTGCATCTTTTGCCAGGATGAGTAAGACTTGTGCAACCATTTCAAGCTACACACAGAACCTGCCACCATGGGGTATGCAGAACAATTCTCAGTGGGAGCAGGAAAATACATCCAGATCGCCCACAAACAGTGCCAGTAGGATTTCTCTCCACACTCTGTACAGATGTCACACAAAGGCAGTTGGTAGGCACTTGTAGGTATATTATCAGGAGCCACTGGTCTGGGAGAAAACCAAATTCTCCTTCTCCCTGCCCCATGCTTCAGGCTAGGTTACATACTTGTTTTCGTGGTACTCTGATCTGAGAAGCAATTCAATACTTTTCTCCTCTGAAGTATCAGGAATAAAATCACCATGCTAAATAAGAGAACAATAAATTCTGACTCCCTGTCACCTGTTCAAACTGTGTTACCAATTAGAAGGGAGAAGTATTTATCTGCCAGCCCATTATAAATGCCTTATTTTTCACTGACCATGAAAAATGTGTTTGGCATCCGAGTTACAAGTCTGGCAAGACAAACATCCATTTACTGTTATAAAATGGGCATTTCATGCTGCATTTGCAGTAATCACACTGAAGCACAGAAAGTTACAGGCTTAGTGAGAATGATTTGCTTGATAAATGAGGGTTGTTTATGTAGTTGTAAGACTTCAGTGTGGCACAACACACATTGCTTATTAACACTATCCATTAACTCCTATTCATCTCCAGCAAGCATTACAGCAAGCTCCACCAAAGCTAGGCTCAAAAGAACCAACATCATCTCTCATAAAGATAAAGCAACCTATAACTACTGTTTGTTTCATTGTTAAGCACCAGTAATCTGCTATGTCACTAAAAAATGAGAAAATAAGTGATTCTAGTCCCTTCAAAGTGAGTTCTAAGCAATCTAGCATTTGTTTTCACTAGGACATGCATGAAGCTCTTTACCATCATTGCCCCACAATGATCCCCTGCTGCCAATGTTCCAGAGAGGAAGCTATTTAGAATGCTTTCAATGCTTTTGTCATGCTTTATGTTTCACATGAGAAATCGCACTTACCACACAGAGAAGCCAAAACACAACATACAGTATTTGTGTTTTGGAAAAAAGATCCTGTCCAAACTTTATGCACACAATAGCTTCGAGGAAGGCAATTACCCTGTAGGTAAATGAAAGCAGAGGGGAGAGTGATTGCAAACACGAAGGCTTTAACTCACATGTTCTCAACTCAGATCCCAGACTGTCAACTCTAAACAAGCACTACCCTCTAGCGAGCCCACACCTCCCTGACACCACCATTAACTGAAATTCTTTGACAAATGTCTTTTTCTTTCTATACTTTTCTCAGCATAAACAGCACACAAAAAGTGACTGACTGGCATTTCACTGTTCCATGGGGCTCCAGGGAATAAGGACTGTGTGCCAATAGCAGAGAATCTTCAATTGTGCCTACCACTGTGCTTCAGCTCTCACCACATAAAAGTTTGTTTTCCATGCTGAACACCCAACAGACTCCCTTGATGGGTGAACTAGAACTGTGCTTTGTTTGTGTCTCTACTGGTTGCAAATTCTAAATTGTCTCGTTTGTTTGCTTCACATGTATTTCCCATATTTTCACACATGAGAAAATTCATGTGAAACAACATTTCAAATTCTCTGAGAATCCATGCATTTGCTCTGGTTTATCTATAAACTCAAGTCCACATGACAACCTCAGTGGATTTGGGAGAAGTGTGAGAGGAAAAAAATGCAGTTTTTACTTCCCTCTCTGACATTAAAAGAATCAAAAGAAGTATCTCCATCTCTCTCCCTGCTACCAGATGTTTACATCTTTTCAGGTTCAAAGCTATTAAACCTTGTCCACCACTTGTTTATGAATCCAAAGTTTCTGTTGTCTGCCATGGAAATAAATATAGTTTGTATAGGTCCTGAAGAGAAAATTACGTATGTTTAACAATACAAGTGTAGAAAAGTGACACTAAAAACCTGCATTAAAAGTGTAGAACATCGACTCATCTCAATCTGAAGCAAATCATGAAAAACACTATTAAATTTAGAGTGTAATACTTAGCTTGTTCAATAGAGACTTTAAGGTTGTACATCTGAGCAATGCATGAAAACTCACCTATGAGCAGACACACTTAACATCAGGTTAAGTGTTCCAGTCTCCCAAGCTTGACACAGCAGAACACACTCCCTACCAGCACTCTCCATAACCAGTTCACAAAAACGGCACTACTGCCTTTCAGAGAAGACCCAGTTTCCTCCATGGAAGAGGAAGGAAAAGGTGTGCTTGACTAAACCACTGGTATTGCAGGGATGGTCCTGGTGCAAGTGATAAATCACAGCTTTCCTAGAACTATTTAATGTGATGTCCAGCATGATGAGTGGGGCCAAAACTTAAAACTGTGGCAGTAATGTCCAACTGACCAATATACAAATCAATGAGATGCATATTAGAAAAAACTGAGAACAGTTTTACTTTCTTGGGTCACTAATTAGTTTTCTTTCTTGGTTTTATATTATTCTTACTGATCCAGTTGCAGAGTAAAAAATCATGAAACCAAACTACAGGAGTGGAAAGAGAAAGACCACCATCAGGAAACAAGCACAGACTTACGATATACTCAAAGGTATAAACAAAACAGTGGACTATTTTCAGTAAGGACTCAAAAAAAAATACAGCTGTTTGCCCTGAATTTATATATTCTTTCTGTTACTCCTGTCAAGAATACTTGGCTTAAGCACATTTTACAATAGGACAGCTATTACAGTTGATGAAGTGGTAAATCAAGAGAAAGAAGGATGCTAACAGTGAAAGGTGTTAGTGTCCTACTGAAGGGTGATGACAGCACTCCATAGAACCAAATATGGTAAGTTTTCATTCAAACAAAACAGTCTTGTAACATCCTAAGAGATATTCCTTCTTGAAAGGCTTCATCTTAATGAAAATGGTGCAGTTTCAGCAGGGCTGTTGCATTGGCCTTGTTCATGCTTTATATTGCTTATTGTACATCCATCAAGAGTTGCAATAGTTATGTCAAGTTGAAAGGAAACAGTTTTGTACTAATGAAAGGCACTAATTTTAATTATACCCATAGTTAGGCTGCTTAAAATTCCATTTGTGCCTTTAGAAGTCTCTTGGTTACCACAGATATGAATGTTCTATATACTTATTTTATTTGCTCCAGAAATTATATTCTAGATAGTTAAATTACTGGAAGATTTCCTCTTTTTCTGCAATCAACAGGAATTCCTAGTGATGTTCTGGTTTTCCTAGCAGATCACAGAAGTAGGCAGTAGGAGGGAGAATACTTATTCCATACACATTTCTCACTATTAGATCAGACTGTGGGTGAATGTTCTATTGAAGTTCTTGTTAAGCAAACCTACAGACATATTTGGGTATCTATTTATTGACACACATGACATTAAGGTGTTCAGTGAGAGCTTTGGAACAATGATGATGAGCTCTGTAATCCTTAAAAACTTTTCAGAAGCAATCATGCAAACTCTTCATTTAAAGGTATCCTATAAGAGAAAAAGAGATTGCAGCCAAGGTCACCATGGCTCATGAGTACACTCATAGAAATACTGGATAACCATAGCTTGTTTCACTGTCTTCTGCTGTGATGCTGCTAACAGCAGCAATGCCCACCTTGGCAGCCAGGGAAACATTACTCTCACAACCATCAAGCAAAGGCAAGCGGTAGAGGCAAAAGGTTCGTCCTTCTCACCTGACTGAGAATATGGGCAGAAAGGCCAATGGTACTTTGAAGGAGCCTAGCTTTATCCAGTAGTTCCTAGTTCTTCCTTCTGTTGTCCTTACTCATTCCATCACTTCCCATGTTCTATCTTCATATTCAGAATTTCCCTTTCCTCTGAATTAGTAAAACCAAAATAAGACAAAGACTGGCTTCATGGGAACTCCCTGTTCCTGTGCTGGACCCAGCCTTAACACTTGCCCAAGTGCTTCAGGAATGCCGCAAGAACACTTACCCGAACACCCAGCACTGAGTTCCCACCCTCTTGCACTGTGTGTCTGTGAGGTAAGCATAGTATTGCCTGAGAAGAGAAGCAAGAAAATTCTTCAGTGAAGTTGAAACTCCCCAAAATCTTTACATTTAGAAAAAAACTTTGTGTTATAGACATAGCTATAGTGAAAATGAAGTGCTGATGGTTAAATTAACATGCAATCATTCTGGATGTCTACCAGATGGCTTCAATTCTAGTAGGACAGATTACCACATATATCAAATAGCTTGAGACAATACAGAAAACAACCCTGAGAGCAAGGACTGGGAAAGTAGCCAAAGTAGTAGGCTAGCAACATTTATCTCCTACCTCTCCACTGAGTCTCCAATTCTTATAGGCAAACTGCAACAGTTTCAAAACCATTAGAGAATCCTTCATTGTTTTCCACAGTTTGTCTTTTATTTATTAACAACTGCATTATCTTGAGAAATGTGTGTTTGAAGCTTGAAAGAATATGGCTATTCCATATTCCTGTTTGAATGGTCTAACCACTGGCATATTTTCCTCCCAAGAACAGTAGAATTTTTCACTATTTTGAAAACAGTACGGAGACCATTCTGCTCTGCTCTCTATGCTCCAGAAGTTCAAGAGTTTAGAGAGGGGAATTCCAAAGAAGTGGAATCAAAGTTCCTGTTCTCAGTTTCTGATTTCCACTGACAGCTGGGGAACACAAGTGTTATTAGTCCAACAATACAAGGACTGCTAAAGAATAAAGATTTCTACAGGTGTGCAAGTGCTACAAAGAAAAACAAAAACCCTTACAAATTCACTTATACAAGAGCTCACAGGGTATTTAGTGTGATTTAATTAATAGTGTGAAATCACTGCACACAACTTGAGATGGTATTTGAGGAATAAACCAATTCATGGCTGCCATTTAACTGTCCAAGGTAACATCACTTTGGACATGAACAGGGAATTCTCTGCTTCTAACTTCAGATGTGTGTAAATTATGTCTACCTCCAACTATGTAATGGGAAAAAAAGAAAATTAAGGGCCTTTGCTAACAAGGTAAAATTGCACACATGACCAAAAGCAGATTCATGTTCCTATACAGCTGTTAATGCTGCATACATACTGTTCTGTTCTCACAATAAGCTACTGCTTGATCACAATAAGGAGCTGTTAGAAAAACCAACAGCTCTGTATTTCCTCATCTACACTTTTGGGAGCACCTGACTCATTAACTTGAATACTTTCACATGCAGTCCTCAAGGACAACATATGCAGCTAACTCACAAAACAGGGAAATGCTACTGCACAAACAGGAGAAGGAACAGACTGGCTCTGCATCCCTACAGCAACACAGTTGTTTATGTACATTTTACCTCATTAGTTTATTTGTCAGGAAATACATTTTATTGACAAGAGATGATTGCTTGCATTTCATGGTGGTAAAAGCATGCATTTTGTGAAATGTGCCATACTTATTCACAAATTATATGTAGTTCTTGGATGCCTAGAAGTTAAAGCTACTTTAAACTGAAAAAAAACACCAAAACGAAAGATTTACCTTACAGTGGGTGCTGTAATGATTCCTATGAAGAGAATTCTCCCCCAGCTTAAAGGGTGGCTTGCTTGGAACACAAAGATATGTTTCAAAAAGAATGTGTTCAACTCAGTCAGCTAGATTAAAAAAAAAGCTAGTTAGTAGTGTTCAACTTACATAACTCCTAATGAGTTAGTACAGAAAATGTATAAAGATTAATATGGAAACTAAAACACAGAAAGAAATCTACGTTCTACTATAGCCCTGTTGGTAAGACTGACCATTGAAAGAGGAATTCCTGCTCTGTCTTTTGCTAGGACAAGCAAGTAATATACGAGTAAAACAAATAATTCTCCCCTAGAAACCTCTATGAAAGTATTTGCTCTCTTTCCTAATATTCATTAAGAGACCAGACACTACTTCACACTGCAGAGGTTTTCTGATAACTTGCATATCCTAAATCAGGTACAAATGACCAAGGCAATTTTGGGAGAGACGCAGAAGAGATCATATATAAAAAACTGCTCAAACCTCAAACAACTATATGAAATATTTATGGATTTCCTTTAAAATAGTAAATTAAGAAATTAAAAAAAAATCACAAAGGCTTTAGTTTTTAAAGCATTGGTGACACACTATAGAGTCTTGCTGGATCAGTGACAGTATTCTGAATACCATTGATTCATTCAACAGTCAGTAGGAAAGGAAAAAATCCAAAAAAGGCAAAGCAAAACAAAAGCAAAACAAAAACACGCCCCACACAAACAATTCCCTGTCACATCAACACAACAAAACCAAAATAAATTAAAATTCCACCACCCAAACCCCACTGTCTCGCAGTTTTTAAATCCATGTCAATTGCAAAAAGCCAGTATAGCAATCTAACATTTGCCTTTTTCCACAGATTCTGTAATTACACTCCTGAACTACCACATAACTCCCGTGAAAGTGCCCTGTCCAATTCTGCATCAATTCATTTAACTGTGGATTTCAATAACAGACATACATTCCATCAGAATATTATTTAGTCCAACATAGTCAACAAGTAACTAAGCTGATGGCAGCTTTGATTTCACAGGATTTATTTCTTACCTGCCAAATAATCATGAAAAGGTAGACTCCAGCCACTCTCTGAAATGAAGACTTTGGATCAAACCAGCGGACATAGGTCCAGCTGGCCGGGGTGAACTGTAATACAGCTCTTTTGATTTTCCCTGTGGTTGTGTGAATATCCCTGGGAAAAAAATAATGGCTGGAGTAAATACAAAGAATATGCCAGAAGGAAAAAACAAAAAAGCAACAGCCCTGTTACTGCTGTTTCTGAGGAGCAATCACATTTTTTTGATCAACAGCAGAGATGTTCTCAGACACAACTATGTGCCAGGCAAGGGGGAATTCAGAAAAATAATCTATTAAGCATTTCAGCCAAGGTGCATATTCTGCTAAAGATGTCCACCCTTCTCTATCCTCAGTCAATAACTCAGTAACTAACTACAAAAAACATTTATCATTCCCTTCACAAAGAAACGAGGACCATTCTGCAACTCCTTCGAAAATCTAGAGGTTATTTCTTCCTAGTCTATGTTGCCACTGCTCGAAGCCCAAACACTCCTTGTTCTAGAGCTCACTGACATCAATCCTTCAAGAATCTGTCAGATTCATTATTCATTATTTGTATAAGGGGCTAGCTCCACAGGTTTAATAATACTACACCTCCAGCACACATAAGCCCTGCTGTTCTGACATCACATGCATGTGGACCTCCTGTAGAGGTGTGATAGCACTGTTAAAAGCTAGAAAGCATTTAAATTCCATTTTGAAAGGGGATTTTAATGCAAGCTCATCTGACATGTATTACTGATTCTTGCTTTTGATAATATTAACTCAGATGAGCAACAGTATCCAAAGGACACAGAATCTAAGAAAAACTCAGAACTTGCTCTTCTGAGGAAGTGTAGCAGGACTAGAAGCCAGTTTTCACCTGTTATTTTTCTGGCCCTTCTGGACCGGAAAAAAAAGAATTAAAAAACCCCCTCAGATTTGGTATTTCCAATATTTGTGTTCCTCTAGGCTGGAGAGAGCTTAGGTAAGGGAGAATCTTCTAAACTTTAAGATCTGTATAGGGGAAGGGGGAAGGGGGAAGGTTCTCGTTTTTGTAGCACCTTCATGTTAAAGGTCAGAAAAATCTACTTATGCATTTAAAACAACATGAGGAAAAATTATCCCACAAAGACAGTAAAGACTAGTTGTGCCATAGATAGTCTGCTATCTATGTTTAAACTTTCAGTGAACTCTCCAGAAACCGAAGGACCATCAACTCTGATAGAAATGCAGGAAAACTGAATTCAGACTAAAGGCTGGATTGTTCTTAGAGTAATTAACAAATCTGTGAGTAAAAAAAGAAAGCAGTACAGAAATTCACACAAGGTGCAAATTTGGAAGTCAAGATCTGAGATCCTTTTCCATCTCTCAAGGCAATTCACTGCACTTGACCCTGTTTCATTTACATCATTGGTAACGTGCAGATAATCATGCTTGCTACCAGCTAGCAGGGAAGAAGGCAGGAGAGGGGCAAAAAGCTATGGAAGAAACCACACCTGGACAGCTAGGAACTGACTCTTACTAGGCCATAAGCTGTTGCCCTTTTACACAACAAATGCCTCTTTATTTTACAATTACTCCATTTATTTTAGAAGGTCAGCAATGAGGTAAGGCAATTCACAGCACAGGCACCATCAGCCCCATGTCCTACTGCAAGTACAACTAGTGCTGACAGATTGCCACACTAATGCATCACCAAGGTGAGCCCAAATCTAGTTTAAAAATGTACTGTGAGAAAACCATCACCATTTGTTTTGCTCCCTGACTTCCTCAAAGTTTTATGTATACAAAATAAACTGAAAATGCAAATAGCTTTACTATTTTGTATTGTCCATGGGCATCAATGCTTGTAACTTAAATTTGCAAAAGAAAATCATATATACAGTCACATTTACAAACACATGCTGTACAGGAACATTACTATGACATTGATATTTAATGTTTAAAATAAAATTACAGCACTGTTAGCACAGGCAGATTCCATGCTAATTTTATACATGCAAAACAGTGTTTATCAAGTTTAAATTTAGACCTACTTGAAGCTTGCCCAGTGATAGGTCCTCATCTCCAAGAAACGACAAACTACCATGCCCAACCAGATGCCACCCCCGTTACAAAGCAGGATGTCCAAAATGACTTGATCCCACCAGCATTCAGCAAAATTAGGCAGAAGGTGCATGAAGAAGAGCTATAGAATACAGCAAAAAGATTCTGGGTGAGGAACAGCACAGAATTCATATAAATTCACTTTTAAAGTACACATTCAAAAATCAGCTTTTTAGTACACAGCATACTTCAAGGGCATGAGCCACAGCCACTGAAATTTGATGGGCATCCTTTCATTAACTTCAGAAAGCTTTGAACAGAACCACACAAGACATCAGAAGTTTCCTTCTCACTGTTTTCTCTTGAGACTATGCTGTATATAAGGATACCATGCAGCTGTTGGCCTCTCAAAGATGATACATGACACATTAATAGAAATGTATAAAACAAACAGAACTACTGCATTTCTTGGAGGAAGTAAGGTGGTTTGTGCTTTAAAAAAAACAAAGAATTTTTGTTTCATTTTTGCTAAATAGTTTCAAGTAGTATGTTTTCTAAACCAGCAACAAGATGCAGCAATTAAAAAGGATGCATTTGTAACAGCTGTCAGAACTAAACCATGGTAGTATTCAGGACATAAGACTATTTCAAAACTTTTTTTTCAGGAAATTTAAGTGACTGTAAAAAAAATTAAGAGTTCAACCATATTTCAGACAATATTGCAGCAAGCTTTGCTGCTGCACTTGATACGGAATGGCTCAAGAAATTAAGAGGACATTCCACTCTACTGATGCAGTGAGGGGAACAACTGGCCAGAGTTAAGGCAAGATATAAACATATTTTACCAAGAGCTAGAAACAGATTCACTGCCTCTCTTTCTCCTTAAGAAAAATAATTTCATTCTCTTATTCTGTGAGAAAAATCACTGCAATCCAAAAAACAGACTGGAAAAGTTACCTATGGACAGGAAATCAAGACAGCCATGTGTTAAGCAGTCCCTCTGCAATGCTTAAAGAGATAATTAACAAAACACATAGCAAACTAAAGAATGCACCTCCACAAAACCAGTACAATTCTTGTCAGTTAATGTACATACATTGTGGCTGTGAAAGATTATTGGTATGATTTTGTAATAAAGTTTCTTTTATTAAGATGTAAGCATAAGGTACTGAAAAAAATCAGATTTGAGAAAAGGAACAAGAAGAATGTTTTCTGTATACAACAAGAACAAATGCTGGCCCATTTATAGTACATTACAGTGACTAATACTGGCAATGACAATTCCTGTGAAAACTCTTGCAAAAGTGTATCAAAACCACTTGTTTTTCTTTGACAAAGTTATGTTAATTTCAACTTTTTCCAAAAACAAAATTTGAGTTTCTCTTCAGGACCCAAGTGATACAGTGTTGTTCATTACCCTGCTAAAGTTTCCTTTCATCTTTTTCATTAGCCTACAAATGTCAGGCAAAGACACCAGAAGTTACAGATAATGAGGTAGCAAAACCCAGAGCACAGGTGTCTGCCCAACAGTCTCTAAGGTTCTCTAGCTGCTTTCTCAGAATGAGACACCAAGGTCTGCCTGCTTCCCAACTTTAATCCAACAGTATGGAGCATGAGCCAAGTTTCCCATTTCAGAACAAGGAGTTGGCTGAAATCCGTTAATGCTAATGGGAGATGCTCAGCTAAATCCCTGTGTAGCTGCCCTGGTAACTTCTGGAGGTTTCTAATTACTCTCCTGAATTATGTAATTCATCAAAAATGTATTTGAGTGGTGATAACACATCTGTGTTTTGAACCTTGTCCAACACATTGCCTTTTCCAATAATGTGCCTTCCAACAAGGAGAATACTTGACACCTGATGCTGTGTTAAATTGAAGACGAGGGTTGAGCAATGAACAATAAGAGTATGAGTGAAACAAATCCAAATACATTCTTTTCCAGAGGGGAAAAATGAGTACAATAATGAGCTAAGGTGTTTTCTGTGAATGGGTACTTGTGAAAGCCCAATCTTAAGCAATTTCAAAATCACTTAGAAAACACAGTATCCTTCAATGCCACAGAGCAAAAACACGTTTTGAAGAGGAACTCATGGCACCAGGATTTTCAAACTCGAAAGTTCAATTTTAGACGAACAAATCCTTATCTATGTTTCTAAATGATAAATGCTTTGTCAGAAAAGCCAAGCATTCTCAAGACAGCAAGCTTTACAGAAAACTGATTTTGAAGACTAAGTTCAGGTGTTTACATCAAGAAGATCCCTCAACTCCATTTCACTTGTACATTATGCATGACTATACACAATGTGTGATGTTGTATGTGAGGTAAAGGGACTATGAGAGTAGGTCACAGATATTGCAAGGTGAAAAAGCAGAACAGTTACTCTGAATTAGGAAATATGTTAAGTAGAAAAAGTAGCATGAGCCCCATAACAGCAGAAAATGAATTATAAATGGCACAAATAGGCTGACCTAGACTTCCTTTGTATTCAAGGAGTAATAAATCACTTACCTAAAACCCAGCTTGCTGTTGTCTGCTCATTCAGCTGCATCAATTAGTCAGCATCTGGTTTATAAGACTTAAAATGTAAATCTATACTGAGAACTAGAGAGCCATCCTTTTAGTAACATTCACTCTTCCCCCAAGAACAATTCACATCTCATACCTTTGCTGATAATTACGATAAAAGAGAGGCCTACCTCAGTGAGCTCCCAGGTGATGCTAATAGTCCAGCACAGCCCATAGCTGCGGATCAGCAAAGCCTTCATAGCCCAGCCCCAGAAATGTCCAAAAGCAAATATATCAAAGTGGCTGAGGATTCTCTCCCAGGTGATAACATGACAGTTCACTGCATACTCCTGTTAAGAAAAGAAAAAAACCCAGAACAAATTTGCTCCATCAACACACACCTTCAGAAAGAAGAAACATCTTTCCATCCAGTGCAATAAGCCTGGAATTATAAGGGTATTAAAATTAGCATTATTTCATTTTCTTATCCTTCTAAACTGTGGCAGAAAACTTCCAGTATTAAGACTTGGTGTCATCACAGCACAGCTCTAATTTAAAGGGAAGTAGAATAGACCTTGGTGCCTGAAGAAGCATGTATTTCCTAAGTGACAGAGAAGCAACAAAAACAAAATCAGGAACAATAAAACCAGCAAACAACACTCCAGAAAATACTTATTTGCCTTTCTTTGGAGTCTTGATTTGAAATAAGCACCTTTCCCCACATTCATGCTACCTGATAATCAGATGTGGCTTATTAGTGGTTCATCGTCCTCAATTTCTGATGTAATGTTTCAGTAATGCTACTCATGTCAATGTTTACTTGAGTATCTTTTGCGTCTTATTTTCCTCATGAAAGCAATTTCCCAGAACCCATTCATATTGAGGATGTTCAGTCACAGACTTGGATTGAAAAAAAAATTTAGGAGAAGATTAAAAGGAAATTGCAAACATTTTTTCACAGATAAGCAGCAGATTCCTTAAGAATACTATTTAATATTCTAGTCACCAATGACAAAGGAACTGGGTTCTCATAACGTTGTACAGCAAGTGCTAGAAATCACTGCCCAACAAGAAAAAAAATTGTTAGCCATCAGGAGGCTGTGGGATTCTGTCTCATCACTGGGCACAAACTGAACTATTCCTAAAAGGAAACACACATTTTAAAAAATCTCTGCACTTCAATCCTCCTAAAATACACATTGCCACCTGCAGGTGACAACACAGCACTGCTCAGTGCTGTAGAATCAAGAATTCTCTTTCAGGCCAGAACTATTGCTAATCCTGCACAAATGAACAAAAATTATCAAGTTGAAAAGGAGATAGCACAGAAAGATTTAAATCCTGGCCACCACAAAGAGAAGAATGCACAATTTCATATAAATCCTTCTATCAACAGGCAGCTAAGTCCCACAATGGGATAACAGGAGTTGCGTAGGTATACTTATAGTATGGGATGACAGGAGTTGTGTAGGGTTACCTATAGTAACCCTTACTGCTGGTGCTGTCTCGTGCATGCCTGTGCTGCTGGTCAGAGAAAGGTGCACCCCTTGTTCTAAGGCTTGTAAACCTGCAGCTTTAGTGCACCAAGAGAACTGAAACTGGCTCCTTTGCCAGCATGAGAAGCACAGAATATACCACAGCACATGCAGGCTCCTTGCTACACCACAATACCTATGATGAGTGAACAAAATGAGGCTACTCCAAAAGTAAGGTTTATTCCAGAGCTCTTGCTTTTTTGCTTTTATTTTTACTGGGACTTTTTCCTCTCTGTCTCATTTTTCGAGCTGCAGTTCTGCCAGCCATACAGTGAAAAGTGTTGAACTTTTTTTTATACCCAAGCAACTTTGCTAGTCCTGTGCAAGTGGCCAAGCTGCAGCCTTCATTACAGCTGCACTTGAAAAATTTACTCCAACCTTAAATGACAATATCTGGATTGCAAAGCAGACCAGGGCAAGTTTCCACTGACTGCTATGGTCAGGGAATCTGCTGTACTGTGGTTTTGTGCCAGCAGTAATACTAGTCCTCCCCTAGTTAGAATCTATTTCTAATTTAAATGACAGGAGAGCCAGGTGAATCTGACAAACCAACAGACTCCTTGTCTCAGCACCCTTTTGTTGCTCAGCAACACCACTGACGCCCGTGCTGAGGCTCCACTTGGCCATGTGTCCTCCCCCCATCCTAAGGGCAGGCTGCCCTCACCTCCCCACCAGCACAGGTGGCTCCTGAAGAACCCGAAGTTACAGCCCTGGAGTTGCACAGCACATACTGCTGACCAGCCAAGGTGCAGTACCTGAAGCATCCAGTTTTCCAGGCAAGGAGCCTGCACACAGCCCTCACTATCAATCAACTAACATGAGCTTACTGCACTGTCAAGATTTCCATTCCCCCATCTGCTACAGGGCAGGAGTTTGCAGCCACTGCTGATGAGGTGCTGTGCATTGGTTTGCATAAGCAATAAATTGTCACGTGTGAAAGACAACCTCAGTTTCTCTACTCATGGGGCACGAGCCCTATAAAAGCACCTGGTATACAACAGGTAACCATGGTGGACAGATGCACAAACCCAAGGTCAAGGGAGCATGTTGGTCAGGTGGTGAGGAGTAATTTAATGTGATAGTGAGGAGGGCAACCCATGCAGTAACCCTCTTCTGTTTGGTGCTCAACTGCTCACACTGTGTTCTGCTTGCCTCCCTGCCTAACTCACACCCTTCTCCCAGGCCTCCTTTTACAACCTCAGCTCTCTGTGTTCATGTCCCACCTGAAGGGGAATGTTCTCTGTATGGAAAACTCTGCAAGCTGCTCAGTAAACAGAAGAACAAGCCTGGCTTTCCATGCCACTCCAGATTATGGTCTATGGAAATAATTTCCCAGTGGTAACAGCATCAGTGCTCAGTTGCTGACTGACTGGAAGGGAGCAGAGTCCTGCAGTTGCCATACAAACATGTACTCCACAAGCTCCATAGCACGACAGTAATATACTCAGCTCAGAGCAACAAGATGAGACCAAAGTTCTTTGAGTGCCGCACTATGGCATCAAAAACCCTGATCTGGGACACATACCATACAGGCTTCATTTAGATACTACCTTGCTAAGACTATTTTCAGTATCTACACTCATATCTATTACCAAAAAGAATCCAAAGCCGCCCCACTGCAAACACATATCATATTCCAAATTGCACATTCATCCAAACATCTACATTAGAAAAAAAAAAAATACTCAGAAGACTGTTTTTCACACCAGCTGATTTCAATGTAAATATTGTCCTTGACACAAAGGACTTGATGACTCTGTCAAGTATAGGCACAAACTCGCATTTCTCATGCCAGCAAATTCAGATTTATCCATTCCCACTCATATAAAACATGCCTAAAGTATGTACAATAAAGTGCCATGGATACATACCATAATATCTGCTTCCCTTGTGGCATATCGTAGATTAGGGTCCAGCCAGTACATCACTGCTTTTACCTGCTCAAAGTTAAGGAAGAGCACGAACACCAGGAACAGAAAATAGAGCACACTGAGACCTGTGGAAAGACTCAGTTTTAAAATCATGTTCACTCACAAAACTGCTTGGAACACAGACTCCAAAAAACTACTTTCAAACAGTTGTTCTACAAATTAATTTCTATATGCAGCAGCTACATGCAGAAAAGCTGAAAGGACACCAGTCAGATGGCAATGTCTGAGCACTCAGCCCTCCATATCCCCTTCTGTGACAAGTGATATAATACATGCTCAACTGCCTGAACCCAATCAAAACAAAATCAGTCTAATCAATTTAGACATGTGTAGTACAAGGCTGTGATCAGGAAGCTCCTTAATAAGAGATACATTAGGATCCAGGATTGCATTCGCTCTGTCTCTTTGTTTTAAGTATTCTTGGTCTCATTAATACAAGCCCCTAAGCCTTTACACAGATTTCAACATAAAGATCAATTTAATAATGCCACCTGGCAACTCTGAGCTGTGCTGGCAATACAGAGTAATTATAAATATAAACTAATACATGTCTGAATTACTTCTGTGAGCTGGAAAATTTTCTGCTTGAATCTTTTAAAGATAAATATGATTATTATTTTCACACCACTATAAATTATGAAACACAATTGCATTTGGGAGTACCATTTCTCTCCTTCAGTCTGAATAAGGATTTTGTTTTTTTTAAAGAAAAACTTATTAGAAGTTGAGTCCTAGGTGTAGCTTTGTGGGTAGCTGAAGCTTTTATTGGAATCATATCTTTACATTATTCACAAGCTCACAGATATCCAAGACCACATTTGGAGGAGGCATATAAACACTATTTCCATAGCCTCAAACATACTTGTATCCTGCAGGAATGTCATGGAAGGCAGAAAGATTAATGTGAATAAACTTAGGATCTGCCATTCAAAATAAACTGCAGCAATCCTAGAAAGGCCTTTTAAACTATAACCAGGACACACATGTTGATGGCCCCAATGTACACCAGAAAGCAACTCTTGTTCTGAGACACACACATGTACAGGAAGTATCTATATGGTCCTGTGGAGTCCCTCCCAGAAACATCAGGGGAACAGATGTCACCCTGCTAAAGGAAGCACAGCCTGCAGGCTGGGTACCCCTGGAAATGTTGAGGACACACCAGTCCTGCCCTTCATCTACTGAAGGGGTCTGAGAACTGAAGCACAGCTAAATGAACCATGCCAGAAGAAGCAGAATTACATAGGGGAAAATATTGCCCCTGATTTTGCATGCAGCCTTTTCCCAAAAGTACAGGGGTCAAGCTCTGACAGTATTAACATTGAGAATGACCTTCTACTCTACATGTGGTGAAACCTTAAGTGAGCAGTAGCACCTGTGTTTCCCAAACTTCCCAAGAAGCAGGTTTGTTTAACGAGTACTGTCTAATCAGCAGTATCCTCTCAATGTCAACAGATGAGCAATCAGCTACTTTGGGAAGCTACTTATTTTTAGATATAAGGTGGCAGGAGAGAGGAGCATTCAGTCTGCCTAAAAATAATCAAATGTGCAGTCTAGCATATGTTCTGTGAGCCCTGAATTATTTGAAAATAAAATTCCTCATGATTTTGCTGTGTAATTCAGATGTTTAAGGAGCTCTTGTTAGTTTTGTAGCTAACAGAATTATTTTTCAAACTATAAATGCAACTGATATTTACAGATACTTCTAATGACATAAGAATAGGAATATATATATGTGTCATGAATTTTAATAAATGCTAACCTATGCAATGATACAATTTAATAAACATATAAAGTAAAGCAAAAATTATTTTGCCAATAATAAAAAAAAACACCTACTCAAGTGGATTTAGAAGTCAGACAGTATATGCAGTTGCTGGGGTCAGCAGAGCTGACAGTAGGAAAGGTGTGAGGGAAGGAGATTAGGAAGCACATAGTACAAACATAGTATCAGAACGAATGATCCCTTTTTGGTGATTTCATTTACACCATCCTGACACAGAGTAACTACAACAATACTCCCAAACATAACTAAGAATAGATTATAAGCAACTGCTCAGGAGTGGGAGGAAAGTAACATTCACACAGGTTTGATGCACAATTATGTTTCATGACAAGCCATTCATCAGTAAGTTTAAAAGGCAGGTCCTGCAATATCAGTGCAAAAGTCAGCAACACAAACTTACCAAAAACCATCCTCCATAGAGCAGGGTGAGGACGTGTAAAGGGTCCTATAGACAGCAAACAAAAAGCTTATTAGGACACAGTCAGTAACAACCACACAACTTTTTTTTGAGTATATTGCATATGACTACTTGGCATGAGCATGGATCAGTTCTTCATCAAACTATGTAATACACCTGAAAGCTGGAGCTCTGTGTTGTTAAAAAAAAAAAAGTAACAGCAGATTTCAGAGTGGAAAAAGGAGACTGCCATTTGGTAACATGAAGACAATTTTTCACTGTTTTTATGGAGTCATGTCCAGAACAGTAGCATGCTCTTTGTTCAGCAGACACCACATCTCAGGCATCACCTGAGGATGTCCTGACCTGGTTTCCAGACTGCAGCTCGCTCCCAGTTAAGACATCCCATACAAATTTGTCTGTGTTAACAAAGAAACATGACACAGCCTTCAGACCAACAAGAAACGTTACCCAACAGGCCTCTGGAAATTTCCAAATTGAACATCATACAGCTGACAAGAAGGAAGACACCCATGCTCTTTACCAGTGTCAAATTATTTACTTTAGAGCCAGTGATGAAACTGATTTATTAGACTAAAAACCTCTCAGCTAATGTGAACAGCAGAGAAGGTAACTCTGGTGAAACTGGAAAACACCTAAAGATGAATCATACATTTAGGTAGCAAGAAGTGGCTCAACAAATATTTTCAGCACACACTGCAGACCACTCTTTCACCACTGTATGGATAAAGCTCATTTTTCTCTGGCATTCAGTTTTTCAGGCAGAACTTTGTGAAAAGTGTGCATATAGGATTTCTAACATATGGGAAAAACACATCCCAACTCTGCAGTACAAAGCTGCCCTGAATATGATCACTGTTTTTCCAGAACACTGCCAGTTGTGAGATAGTCTAGACTTGATCCAAGAATCATGATTTTGCTGACAGCAATAAGTAAAAATTAAAAAACCAAAACAGTTAAACCAGATAGAAGCATTTCTTCCACAGAATTAAGTGACACACAAATGTTCTTATGTTTTTACACTTTCTGCTCCTCAAACAACCACCAAAACTTCCGTACAACTCCAGTTTCTACTGAGCAACTGTGGTTTTACATTGCAAATGCAACTTAAACTATTTCTGTCACTGTTTTCTGGTAAGGTGCTGTGTCTGAGAATTTTTAGAATTACACTTCTGTTGAAACACACTGAGGCAAAGTCATCCTAAACATTACTTAAGGGTCTGTTGGCACCATTACTTAGCAATCTGAGCTGCAACTGCACATCTGCAAATAGGACACTGATTTTGAGGACTTGGCTTCCTTGTTAAATACAGACTATAAATAAAAAAGCTATAAATAACACTTATCTCTGCTCGAGTATGACCACAACCCATTTTAGACTGTTCCTTAATATAAAAGAATTCAAATGAGTAAAGAAAATACACTGAAAATTGGTACTTAAATAAAAGTCAAAGTAAATATACTGGCAATAAAGAGAATTTCACATTTAAAAAACACAAAGTATAAGCTGTATAAACCTTACTCACCATTAGGAAAAGCTAGAACACTGATGATTAGAAAGAAGAAAATCACAGAGAGGATACCCCTCCAAATATTATCCTCTGGTACAGAATCATCCCTAAAGAGACAGACAATACAGTATTAAAGTACATTATACGGATGAAGTCAATAGGCTCTCGAGGTATATTATTTAAATAAAGAATACATGGAAATTAAATATAAGAAATATGCATGCTCATTATGTAACAAGTTAAGATAGTAATTGCACTGAATGATTTTCACACTACAGTTTTAGGTGTCCCTTTCTTACAAGAGGATTAAATATTTAGTAAACACATGCAAGCCATAGCATGTGTTAGAAGTGGCACATAGCATTGTTAGAAGTGAGTGTAGAAGCAATGACCAAATTTAACATAAGGTGAAAAAAATCTTCCTGCTTTAATGTTTATAGAAACATCACCAAATTACTTTTACACAGCAACTTTTACACCTAAACTAAAACCTCTGGAAGCCTGAATGCAATTCTTAGGTTTCCCTCTGCTGTTTTGGTGCTACTTGCAATACCCTTCACTTCCCTTTGCCTATCCCCAACACCAAATGCCTGAGATGAGGGCAGAAATAATGATTACAATCAGTCTTTAGAAATAATGAATGTACAGCTCAAACCTGTAACAGAGACACAGCACAACTTAAAAGACTCAAGGAAAAATATCAATTTGGTTTTAGATCTATTAAGCCAAAGCTGCGAATATAATATGCATTATTTGTGCTATTGTTATATTATAGCCAGAAGAGAGACCTAAGAATAAGTTTGGAATGCCAAGGCAAACTTGAGAGAGCCCTTTCTTTTCAGGCAGGTAGAATATGGCAGCAACATTAACAAAATAGCCCTCACCTAACTTTTCTAACCAGCAGACAGCTTCTGGGATACTTTAGTAATAGAAACAAACTTCAGACTACCATCATTTAAACACTGAATATTTAATAATGTATCACCCACTACAACTGAAGCCAAAGTTTTACTATCTGCCTAGTTTTCATGTACTTATGATCCGTTTATTCATTTAAGTATATTTCTTTATTTATTCACAACATGGTAACAAAAGAATTCCCAGAAAACTTTAAAGGTATAAAGCTCTTCCTGGCAGAGCCTCTGTCACAGTTCTGGATGTTCAGTAAAGGAGCCCTGACAGCATAAATGCTCTCCACATTAGATACTTGCTGCAGTTACAAAATATTTCTCACTTAGCCAAATTATTTTCTTTCACCTCAAAACTGAACCTTAACAGCTCCACAGCAGGCTTTCATCACTGTGAGGCATTTAAGCACTGTGTTAGTTTAAATGTATGAAAGTAAAAAGTGCATTAAACACGAATGGTTTCTCTGCAGGCCTTAGGGACTCCCCACAGCATTTCTTTAAAGCCAGCTGAGTTCAGCTTTACCGGTCATTTTCCAGCAGCCGTGCTGCACAGGCTGACACTCTATACCAGCTATAAACCACAAGTCCCAGAGCTTAACTCTGACTCCCTTGGCAATCCCAAAACCTTACACAATCCAGTGCACTTCCTAGCCACAGCCTCTGGCTCTGATGGCTCAGACAGCAAAACCATATCCCTCTTTTAACACATGCAAATACCACATGGGAACATGCTGTCATGGCTGCCACCAAGAAGATGAACTTTTTTTTTTAAGATAGAACAAATAACTACAGTTGCATCACATCAATTCATCATGGCCAACAAAGAAGTGAAAGACATTGCAATCACATCACTTAATTGCTGTGCCAGGTGGGATAAAAGGTCCTCACCTTTGCATATCAGGATTCTAAGTACTACTCAGCTTCAGGAAAGCTGTCCTAGTCATGTTGGCACCACTTCCCCCCAAAATCAACACAGATGTACGCAGTGTTAAACTGCATTTCATTCCATGTGAGTGGCAAGGCATTTTATTTTGGCTTGCAAGTACATTTCACAAGGGATAGACACCTAATCTTCTTGCCAGAAGCAGGTAAGAACAGGTTGGAGTAAGAAACTTGCTGCTGCGCACTAGCTGGTAAAAGAATTATAATGTTTACCTGGAAGAACTATTTTGGGCAATGCCAAAGGAAAAGATGCAATCAAAACAAGCTGCAATTGGAAAAATGTGCTAAATCATCTCCTCACTTAGCCCCAGTAATGTGGACTCTGATTTTGAAATACAAGCATTCATGCAGCAAAACCAAGGTTTCTAATGTGGGAGGACATATGAAAATTCTCTCAATTTTAACCCACTTTACAAGGGCATTTTTCCATTCTGTGGCTTTTTAGAGAGAAACAAAAAACAAAGTGCATAATAACTGCATAATCTTTGTCCCTCTTCTGTTCTTCTCCAGAGCACTAGATCACAAAAATGTCAACTAGTGAGTTATTACATCACAAAAAGAGAGGATGCTCAACTGAGGAAAAAATAGCTAGGACACTAAATTTGGAACATGGGAGAGGGAGGAAAAAAATTCTTGCATAAACTCAACCAAACCTAAATACACAATAATCCAGTTTAATCAAGCCCATTAATCAAAGGACATGGAAGACAAAAGCCCTACATCCTCACAAGTCTTACTCCTGCTTCCACAAACCCCTGCAGCTTCATAAGAGAAGCTACTAGTCTGTCACCTTCTTCAGTCCTATTGTTGTGTTCCACAAAATAGCCCTTCCAGGACTCACTCCTGCTAGTTGCCTCTGGGCTCAGAGAGAGCCACACACCTCTATCTAGGGTGGAAGAGGGCAGGGAAAGCTAGAGCCACTCCACACCTCTGCCCCAAGGTGCAGGGTGGAAGCAGAGGAGCCTGTGTCTAGCTCATTCAGCAGGAAACAACCAAGGAGGCTGCAGCCATCGTCAGAAGGCCTAGAAGGATGTGCTTTAAAGAACAGAACCCCCTCTATTCCCTACTTTAACAATGAAAAATTAAACACACATTTCTTTCTCTGGATTATTATTATCATCATACCTGAAGATGACCGTATCTGTTTCACCCTTATCTGTCAGCTCAAAGACTGTAGCAGCTGCTCGCAGTGATCCTAAGGAGGACTTCATGCTATGTATGGCTTGCTATACACAAGGGAAAAGCATTTTCTAAGTTTCTCAGAACCCTCCACATAGTGCTGACACAAAATTATAGAAGAGACAAGAAAGACTTTAAGGAACACAGAATTTCCTCTGCCTATGGTGAAGTTCCTGAAAAAATAAAATTCTACTTCACAACATCAGCATGAATCTATCATAGAAAATCCCCCAGCCAACAAACTGACCAGGAGAGCTGCGGAACAACTGACAGCACAGGGGAAGCAAAGAATCACTTGTGACACAGGGAAGTCTACAGTGCCTTGTGCCCAGGAAGTGGGAAAATTAACTTAAACATCACCTTATTGCATGAGTCAGTGTAGAGTCAATGCAATAAGCTGATTGAAAGGAACACAGACTGTAAAAGCATGTGGGAAAGTATCTCCTCTTCCCTAGTTTCTCAATGAGAAAATGTATGTATATGGTTTGGATAGTGTCTCAAATGAGGCCCAGAGGCAGCACCCTGATATCACTCAGGAGATCTATGAAGGTCCTACAATTATTGAAAATAGCAGAAGGAGGAGAGGGGAGAAAATAAAATCAGAGCACCTTCCACAACCTGAGGAGAAATAGAGAAGAGTTAAAGAGAAGTCAACTGGTATTTAAACACAGGAAGTGAGACAGAGATAGACAGAGGGAAGAAAATTAAACTGAAGAAGTCAGTTAGAAAGATAGCATAACAAATGGGAAGACAAACCAGCAATCCTCTTGGAAAAATCCAAACATCCCAGAAGTGCTGAAATTGCTTCTTAGCTCATCCTCTGGTTGAAAGAATTAATGGCAAAATTCCTTCCCCAAAGGTGAGCAATCAATTCCATTAATCCTTCAGAATGACATTGTGATGAGAATCTAGTAGTGACTCAGAAGTTTGACCTAAATTAGCCCTTCAGGGAGAAAAGTGAGCAGGCAAGAGGATGAGGAGCACTTGTAGCAAAGGCCTGTAATTAAACATTGCAGCAGAGCACAGAAATATGTCTCTCTATGATTTTGGAGTTAAGGGATCCAAGTAGAACAAGGGATGTGCTCACCAAAAGTATCTTCCTTGGGGCCATACACATGTTGAAACAAGAAAAGGCACACCTCAGACCATTTGCAGTTACGCTATCTTACTTTTCCTTATGCTCCTGTTTCAACTCAAGCCAGGCTTGGCCATTATTTCACAGCTCATAAAAACTATATATTTGGATTCTTAGAATAAAACATAAGATTACACACTGAACTGTATATCAGACTCAGTGACAAATAACAACTTTCTTACACCAAATGGAGAGCTGTCATGAATTAATGTTTTAAGGTGACTTTTAAGGAGGTGATTCACCACCATAAGAGTTTAAACCACAAGACCACTGAAATCCGTGACTGTGTACACACAATACCACAAAAGTTTAAATGAGCCTAAAACCACACTGCACTACCTAGCCAAAACCTCTCAGAAACCACTGCTTATAGACTACACAATTTAGTCCAAAGGAGGATTATGCAATGATCTTCACGTCCAGTAGGAGGCAATAAAAAGTACTCACAACTTCAAAAAACAGGCAAGATACCCATCAGACTGCACTGCTATACCCTTTGTTTTCACGTAAGGCTCCCGAAAAATCTGTCCATTCCCAGCAGTATAGCCATGAACGACTGCAGGGGTGATGCCCACAGAGCCCTTCCTGTGGTGCGCAAAGGATGTGGCCAAGCCCATCCGTGCCAGGGCCTGAGCCAACCTGAGACTGACCACAGGGTACAGGAGCGATGCCACGGAACAGCCACTCCCGTCCACTGCACGCTTGGGAAGTCATCTGCATGACTGATGTCACTGCGGGGCAGCTCGATAGCCTAATAAAGCCCATTTTTGGCAACTCCTCGAAACACATATTTTAGTAGAGACTTTAGCAGAGATCCTCAAAACGATTAACAAGTTCCCAGGAAACGCAGTGGGGATGATAACCGCTCTGCAAAGGAGGGGAGAATGCCCGCTCTCCAGCACGGCCTGCCGAGCATGGGGCGTGGGCGCCCGGCGGTGCAGCATCCGCCCGGGGAGGGCACCGCAGG
>VXBB01019803.1:349959-366518 GCA_013399915.1 Illadopsis cleaveri
GGCCACACCGCCCCTTTAGAACACGCAAAGAGAAGGACGCTGCTGCTTGGTCCCCCCTCGTTTCCTTCCGAGTGGTCTCGCCCGGGCCGGGCTGGGCCGCGGGGCGCGCACGTGGGCTGGGCCGCGCCGTGCGGCGCAGGTGAGGTGCCGGTAGGTTCCCCCTGATCCCGGCCGGGCAGCACTGCCCCTTCTCCCGCAGGCTGTACATAGCCGCTGCCGGCGTGGGGAACCCTGCGAAGGGAGGGCGGCGAGCGCGGCCCAGCTCAGCCTCCCCGCCCAGTGGCGACTGTACGCGGGGGACCTCGTCTCCCTGGCAGGGTTTAGGTCCTGGCTAGGCTTTCCCCCTGCTCCCAAGAGAACGGCTGTTCGTACAGGGCGGCGGGCGGTGGTCTTCAGACGCGGCTCCTCCGTTTGTTGTGCGTTTAAAGCCTTAAGGCAGCTACGTGATGCTTTGTAGTGAGGGGCTGCTGTAACGCCCAGGGGATTCACGCTCTCGGCTCTAAGGCGAGGCAGGCAGCGCCTGTGTCACTCCGCACCCTTTTCCTCCCTGTAGGATGCTGTGCTGCGGTGGACGATGGCTGTGTGGGCTCGGCACGTCTCCCGCTGGTGTTGCCTGCTGAACTCGGCTCGCGCTGTTGGGTTTCCTCGGAGGCTGAGCAGTCGTGGCTGCACCGCACGGGCCTGCCGTGGGTTTGCCCCTCTGGCCGTGCTGCCCGCTGGAAAGGAGGCGGTTCTGTGCAGACTGCAGGCGTACAGGCAGGTGTCTGTAGGAAGCTGTTCCCCGCCCGACAGCGCCAAGGGTGGAGCCTTCTCTTCTCCCGAAAGTAACTTGCCTTCAGTACAACAGGAGCAAGCAAAAGCAGAAACATTACCTGTTCTGAATGCAAAAATACTGGACGAAGGTAAGGGGCTTTAAGGAATACCGTTTCTCCCAAATCTTTGTATTATGTTTTCAGTATGCTGCTGTTTAACCCCAGCTGAGTTCTCCTTTTTTTCCCTATTTGCCTAAAATATATGTCTGGAGTTCCTGACTTTCACTTCTGATTAGCTTTGTAGTTAATTCCGATATTTATGGTCAATGTAGCATGCAAAGAATACCTTTAAAGTGAGGTAAAGGTATAATGTTTTGGGTAGCAATGTTGGTCTGGAGCTGCCGTTTGAAGGAGTTTTCATAACCCTATCTGCATGTGCTGAGCGTTTGCCTTTCCCTCACAGATGTGCCGGTACAAACGAAAAGGTTTTGTTGTTTTTTTTTGTTTGGTTGGTTGGGGGTTTTTTGTGTTTTGTTTGGTTGGTTTTTGGGTTTTTTTGGGGGTGGGAGGGGTTGGGTTGTTTTTGGCTTTTGTTTTTATTTTAAGCGAGGGTGGGAGATTCCACGCCTGAAGCAGCTCACGCTACACGGCCGTTTGAGGGATCAATGATGACCAACAGGAGGTAGTAGTGTGAAACCTCCTTAAGCACTGCCCTGATAAGAAATGCTCACCCAACTGTCTCCTGAGGAAAGGAGATAAGTACAACGGCGCCTCGGTGTTGTTGCCCTGAAGAAATTTACTCACTTTTTTTCCTGACTTTTGTATGTAAACGAGGATTATTATATTTCCATCCTTTGAAATTGGGTATGCTGAGGAAACTTGCTCTGAATTACTTAGCAGAATTGTTTGTTCAGATTCTGCTTTGAGCCCAGCCTACCTGGATTGTATAGAGTTTATTGTTTGGGGTGTCTCAGAGCTGCAACAGAGATCTGTGTGTGTGTAGCTGGTTCTGAAACAGTGCTGCACCAAAATGATGGTATGTGGCTGCACCTGCGATGCAATTTATCCGCATGCCAGATTTTTATCTGCCAGCAGACTGATTGGAGAATGTGTGTGTGTGTGTAGCATTTTGTCCAGTTGACAGTCTATATAATGGAGTAAACGTAATTGATAAGTTTGGGGGGTTTTGGTAACTTGAAGTATGATTCCCAATAGGAAGTATAAAGACCTCAAAGTGGTAATAAATGACATGTATGTGTCTGGAAAGGACTTTATTGTATATTGGTTTGGTCCTCAACAAGTTGAAAAAAAAACTTGATATTCCTGTAGATTCCTAGAGAGTTCCTGTTAAATTGTAAATGTTGCTGAAAACATTTTACTGTGCTTTTGTTTCTGAGGCTGTGAGAAAAAGACAAGACCTTCTACAGCTATCAAGCTAGTCTGTACAACTCTTCCTGGAGCATTAGGGACATCTTAATTACTTTGGAATCTGTTGTAGTAGAGTTGGTGTGGCTTTGTTTCTTGACATGGAACAGTGTTACCCTGGTCTCTAGGAAGGCATTACACAAAGGTATAGAGCACAGAAAATCTCCTTTCTCAAGAGTTTATAATCATGGCATTTGATCAGTAATCAAACTGATGATTGACGTGGATGCTAGAAGCTAGCCTGCAAACAGTAATCTTAATCTTGCTGCTGTGAGCTCCTGTCAATGGAAAAATAGATCTGTTTAGAAAATTTTTTTTAAAGACACTTGAGTTCTGTTACTTGGAACACTTAAGGGAAAACAAGCATAATGATGTTCCCTTTGAAACCTTAGTGAGTAGGAAATCAATCTTTTTGCTATTAGAGGTAGTGGCAGTCAGCTGCCTTTCTGTAATGGATAAGACATAATAGCTTGACTGGAGTTGGCTATGAAATACATTGAAAGTTAAAACAGCTGCATTTCAGGCATCACATTCAGGAGAGCCACAAAATAGTGGGCTTGTCAGGTTATGAAAAATAATCTTTGCAGTGGCCTTTTATCTGGCTGTGATCAGGCAAGAATGCATTTGTGAAGACACATAAAAGACAATCCTTTTCCAGAGGATGATGTAAACTGTTGTCTGCAGTGGTCCAGGCAGCAGACTGAAGGCAGGCTTGCTGGGTACTACTCTCAGGTTTGGCCATATGAGTAAAAGTTGATGGGCAGTGACCAGCGGATGGAACAGAGGCAAAAACTGGGAGCAGAGTCTATGTTTTTATGTTTTCAAATAACAGATTGGCTGTTTATCACGTGACACAGTGTTCCTGCATTTTGAAAAGGATTTTAAGAGATCTGCATAGCATTTGGTGGGAGCAGCTTTGTCTTTCACAAAATGTATTTGGGTCTTCTATATTTGTTTTTTAGACTGGGATGACATCCCACCTTCATCTGCTTTGGAAGTGATTTCTGAGGAAGAAGCTGTACAGATCATTGCAGAACCACTTCTCCCCATTCAGTCTTCCACACTCCGAGATTATGTTGATCACTCAGAGACCCTTGCGAAGCTTGTCCACCTGGGTATGTGTGATCTGCCTATGGCAGGAGCTTTGGAGATCCTGTAATCTGTGCTGTGCTGTTACTGGTTACCATGTAAACTTGAAAATGGGAACAGTCACCAATGGTAAAAAGCTGCAGAATGTTATCCAGGGAAAATGGAGAAAAAGAGGGGACGGTGTCACTAGCAGTGCCATACTACTGGGAAACAAAGCTGGCTGGTGTTGGTCCTTTAGTGCTGTAGGAGTTAGAAGGAAACATCTCCCATGGCTTCAGAGGAGATGGGGATCAATGGTAACTTATTGGTCTTTCTTCTTTTGGGCTGGTTAAGGATGCTTTCATTTGCTGCAAAACAATTTGCAGCTCTCCATCCTTGGAAGAAAGGACAGAGAATGGTTGCTATGCATAATCTTAGGAGTGAGGCATAGCACATTGGAGAGGAAAGAGGGAAGGGATTGACAAGAACCTTCCTTCTCATCAAAAAACATTTGGACTACAGAGATACCTGAGTTCAAGCTTCCTAACCACCTTGTTGCCCAAACATGCAAGGAAAACTAGAAAGAGGTTGGAGAAATTAATATTTCAGAGAGGGAATCTGTCTCCATGTAGTAAGAAATTGCTGTGTGTGAGTCAGTGTACAAAGTCACTTCACGGCAAAATTGTCCTCCTCCCTTCTATAACAGATTTGGAAATTTCATGCACACATACTTCTGTGCAATAAGGGCAGGTGTCTAAATGTGGGACATGCAGGATTCACTGCAAATGTCTTCCTTCAAAAAATGAACTCAGCAAAACTTCTAAAATGACTGCTTATTTTATCTGGAGTCTCTCCACAATATACAAGGTGTTGTAGCCTTGCTGTGTTGAGTAATTAAATTATGCAAAATCAGTGCAAAAAGTTGAGTAGTCCTATAAATTCCAACATGCCTTTGTGAAACATTTACAGAAAGTAGGGTCTGTGTTTAATTAAAACAACTTCTAATTTTATTTGTTGTAGGAGTTGACTTATCTCAAGTGGAGAAACGTCAAAAGGCAGGTCAGCTCTTACTGACCTTGGACTTTGAAAAAGATGTAAAAAAAATACTTCTGTTTCTTAAGGATGTGGGTATAGAAGACAATCAACTGGGACAATTCCTGACCAAAAATCCATACATCCTTGGTGAAGATCTGGAAGCTTTAGAAACCAGGTAAGCCTTTCAAGTAGTACCAGGGTGTTAAGTCCCTTGGCTTGAAGATCTGGTGTCCCAGTTAGTTTAACCTTGTCTGAAGGAACCTGCTGCCTCCTTTGCTTACACAATCCCTGGCTCCATGTTCTTGTGCCTCCCCTTCTGTTGGCCCTAACATGTGATGGTATCATAAGTCAATACCTTCATCCACCTGAAAACTGTCTATTAACAAAATTTACTGTCCATCCCTGTCTGTCTGCCACAGAGGAAGCAGCTTGCCATCTTAGTCCACTTGCTTTACTCGTGTCAGCTTTCTTTCCAAAACGACATCCCTGAGGCTTTACATAAATTTGTAGAACAATATTAATCTCTTCAGTCCCAATTTGAAACCTCTTGAATTCTGCAATCAAAGAAGCAGACCAGATCTCTTCTATGTTGACATCTTATAGCAGCAGGAGGTTTTGGTGACTTTTTTTTTCCTGTTGTCCAGCTGAAACTCAACACAACACTACAATGAACTAATTTGTGTGTGTGTGTGTGTGTTCATTCACACTTGGCCCTAAACTGTTCTTCAGTCCTTAAAATGAACTTTTATTTATAATATTACTCCTAATTCAATAGGAGATTTTTTTCAGAACAGCTCCTGTGTGTGTGTATGTACATTTTTAATGAACTCAAAACTTCCCAGTACTCAGAGAAGAAAATCTGTAATCTTGGCTTTTGCATGTAGTAGTATTTCTGTCCAAAACAGAAATCTGAAAGTACAGATATTTAGAAACAGGGGCATGAGTAGACTCTTGTGTAACATAGACCTAACTTCTTTCCCCTTTGTTCTCCTAATCTCATGTTCAATAAGTGACCTTTCAGAAACAATATCCAAAAAATTAGCCAGTGCCTTTTTCCAGCAGTAGTTTTGAGTCTAAATATCAAAGCATATTGTTTACACTCTTCAGAAGAGAAGTTTGGGTGTTTTTTTTTTGTGATAAATATCCTAACTGTTCCATGAAGTCAGATTTTACTTTCAGTGACACTCCTTCTGGCACCGGCTGGTTAGTGAGGTAGGGGCTGAACAGAGCAATCCGATTTCTTCTTAATTTTCTGCAGTATGATTCTTCTGTTGGTTTGACACTGGTGAATGATTTTCTGCAGGCTTTAAAGTAAGTGTGCTGTAAAGGCTGTGAAGTGAATGTTTCTCAAATAGCTGTCTTTTGAAAGCTGAGTAGCACCTTTGCATAAACAGTTCGCTGCAGATGGACGTGGTATTGGTTACATCACTCTGGAATGTTTTATTGCTATGGATTTTATGTTGCCAGGAAACAAAACACAAATTTCAATAGGTTTGGCATTTGACTTCGGATAAACACTGTAAAAATGAAAACATTCCATAATTCCTAACAATTTTGTCAGTTGCAAATCAGTGTCTGTACTGCAGCTGCACCAGATGCTTTGTTTTATGCTGGTGTTAATGATGACTTAAAACTGTTAACATGCTACATAGAACTGCTGAGCCCTGTAGTAGAATGAGGGCTAACCTTGGTGCCAGCACTCACAGATGTATCTCAAACTTTGGCCAGGTTGGATAGTTGTGTTCCTTTAATATACTTGTTTCTAGAGTCAGATTACTACAATCTTGCTATCCCTCTTTTAAGTTTCTTGCCTTTCCCGGAAGAAATGCTTCAGGTGTGAATCTTAATGACTTGTTAACAGAAAACAAGGGGAGTCAGGACAGCCAAAAGTTCTGATTTTTAATCTGCTCATTTAGCAGTTTCTGGGATGCTTGGAAGCTGTGCCAGTTCCATTGTCATGAGCCTAGGGTGCTACCTTCTGTGTTGGAGTGTCTGGTCAGTTAGGAATTGGTCCTCTAGAGCTTGTTCTTATATCTTCCATCTGGGAGTTTTTGGCTTGTGATAACTTAATTTCTGAGGATTTATGGAAGGAGGGAAGTTGTACTGACTGGAATATAATTTTTTTTTTTCTCTCCACAAGACATGGTTTAACAGAGAACCCATTTTTTGCTGAATATCTGCTTCTGCAGAATATTCTGCAAGCCATTTAGTATCTTAATTACTACCAGATAAACCAATTCTTGTATGGTCTAACTTGATCTGACTGCAAATACTTCTCATATTGCAATTACTCCAATCTGTAACCAGAGGAAGCCTCTCCAAATTGTAGTTAAGTTGTTTAGTACATGGTGGTATGTGGATTAATCGTGTCTCTTTATGTGCTGTATTTCCCCTCTTCGTGCCTTTTTTTCTGGGAGCTATGGTAATCATCTACTGCAAGTGGTACTTGAAACAGGATTTCACTTTCACTGAAATCGACAGAGTTTGGAAAAAGTTTTGACTTGGAAAGCAAGCAAGCAAGCTCTGTTAAATATCAAAACTTTTGTCAACTCCTCTTGCTTTCTGACAACCAGATGTTTGTTACTTGTTAGACCAGTGACTGAAAGTAGGGACCTATTTGCAGCAAATGTAACTTCAGCTGATGTAGAAATGTCTTTTTGGACAGTATCTCTACACACAGCATCATTGTATGATATTTCTACTCCAATGGAATTGGCAAAACAGGAATGTATGAGGTATAGTACTTCATTCTTTCAGCAGTAGAAATGGAATTCATTAAAATAGCAAAAGACTGTATACATCTCCTTGTCCATACCCTATGATGATCTATTAATGTGTTTGCAATCTAGGAGACAGGCTGGTAGTTAAATGTAGGTTAACATAGTTATCTGCTTAAGTACAGCTGGAAGGAATTAAAATCTGTCTTCAGTATTGACATTCTGCTCTGAGGTTTATTTTACTTCTAATTAATTGGAAGGGAGGGTATTTTGCTTTTACGATAACTGCAGATTTCATCCTAATTATTTTTGGCAGGGTTGCATGTTAATGCTAGAACATCTGTCCATTTATAAGATATCACTGAGGAATTTAAGTGATCACTGAATAAAGGGAGGCAATAAAATTTTCATCACTGGATTTTATTTTGTTTTCGTTCTCTTTCTAGAGTGGCTTACCTAAAATCAAAAAAATTTGGTCAGTCAGAAATTGCTCAGCTGGTCTCAAGAGCTCCATATTTGCTGTTGTTTTCAGTGGAAAGACTGGATAACAGACTGGGTTTCTTCAAAAATGAACTTGGTCTCAGTGTAAAAAAGGTAAGGATTGAAGTCTTCGGGTATTTTGTTAGTTATGATTGTAAGGTCTTGCAAAATGAATACTCCAAGTGTTTAGAGGTTATAATAAACATTGTGTTATCATCAGTAATGTCACTAGAGGGTTAAAGGAGGTAACATGGTTTTAACTGTCTGTGGAAGTGATATGGACACCTAACATTCAGAGGACCTGAAATGCAGTTTCTGAAGATGATGTGCTACAGGTTATTATCAAATAAGCATATGTATGTCCAGTTTTATTATTTGAGGGTCAGAGGACTGAATTAATTACTGAAACAGCAGCTCTTTGTACTTCCAGAAAATTATTTGGTGCTCTTCACCTTTTTAAGATACTGTAACATACTTACGTCATCATTTAAAAAATAGTCTGATCTCTGAATATCATATCAAGATAAATGCCAAATCATATGCTCAGCTCACCAAGAGTGACCTCTGGCTTTGCTCATGAGTGCATACCACATTATGTGCTTAGTAGGTATTCAGCACTGTGCTTTGGGATCTTCAGGGCAGATAGTAAGTAGCTGGACTTGCTTGAAGGAAGTGGGCAGTGTTAGTTGTATCCTGCAGTAGGTGGGATTTGCAGTCAGTGCCAAATTCCAAGTGGAATTTGACATTCTTCTATTAGCTGAACAGTCATAGCTGCTACAGTGTCCTGTTGCTGGCCTTCCCATGTTTGAGGTGAGAGATCTCCTTGGAAAAGCGTTTAGTCGCTACCTTGTACTCAGGGTGGATTACAAGTAATCAGACACTTTAGGGAAAGTGGAGTAATTTCTTGTAGTGCTGTTACACTGTGGTCTAAGCAGATTCTGAAGTTAGCTCCACTGCCACTGAAAAATCCTTTTACAGCCTCTATCAGGTAGTGTGTTGTTTACTTTTTTAAAAAAGATGGGAAGAAACGACTTGAAGGCTGAGAGAAATTGCGCACTTGAACATACTTTCTCCTTTTGATGTGTGCTTTTACCCCCTCTTCCTGTCTGCTTTACAATTGTATTATTTTTTGTTTTCCAAAAGAACATATTTGAGTAATGTTTTGCGTCTTAACATACTGCTGCTTTGTGCAAATTCATCTTTGGTGTAGAGATAAAATGAAATACAAAAAACAAAGTTTAGATAGGGTCTTTTTTTCGCAGATACATTTACAAAGAAGCCTTCAGTAAAACTCTTTAATTTATGTGTTTTTTCTGATTGTAGACAAAGGATCTGGTAATTCGTCTTCCAAGGCTACTAACTGGCAAGTTAGAGCCTGTAAAAGAAAATCTTCAGGTGAGCTAATGAATAGATATTAAAAGTGTACTGTAGACCCATACAGTTTAAGAGTTGTCAGAATATAAAATTCCTGTAGGGGATCGTGTACAGAAAGAATTTAATGAAATAATTTTAGTGGTGGTATAAAATAAGTGTTAAACAATATATTTTCCTGCGTGCAAGCTTATCCAATACATGGAGAGTTATCTTATTCTGTCTTCTACTCTGATGGAGTGCCTTTCTGCCAAAAGTTGCTATATGATGACATAAATGGTTACTCATTTTTTAAAGAGTAGAAAAATACTCCATCTTTCCCACTCTTCCCCTTAATTATTATGGTTTTTTGCTAACTTGGATTGTCCGTAAGTATTTAGGAGCAAGAAATCTGCAGTCGATTATTTTTCTCCTGGCAGGTAACTAGCCTGCCAAAATGTGCATTTGACACCTATTGTCTGATAGCAGATGGTCCGTATTAACAACTGTTGGGTAAATAACTTCAAATCCATGGGGATTACTTTCCCTTTTGAAAATGTAACTATGTGTTGGTTTAATTACTGTGCTGTAAAGCCATGGAGGCCAAACAGCATGAGGTAGTGTAACAATTTGTGAAATTCCATTATCCTGTAACAAGTAACTATGAATCAAAATGTATAATTTTCAGACAGACTCACTGCTTTGAAACTATTAAGCATTAGGAATCTCGCAATCTGAAATGTGTGTGTGGTAAGGGAGGAGACTGGAAAGTAGCAGACTGTTCTAATTAATAGTTCTTTCTTTTTAACACACATTGTTTCCACAGGCTAGGGAGCCATTATTATAATGAATGTGTTTTTAAGATCTTCAGTTTTGTGTGAATATCTTGTTTATCTACCAAGAAATACAGTGTAGTACCTTTATGTTTAAAATATGTGAGAGAGGGAAAGAAAGGAGGGATTCTTAGATTCACTGTTGGAATCTACTAATTCTTAACAGCTCAAGCTTTTCAGGAGGTTGGATCCAGAATCTGTGTTCAGACCTGTATGTCCTAAAATGGTGGTGGGAGGAACACAACAGTTCAGAAGGGATCGGCTTGTATCCCTCATTCTGAAGGGACTGTTATTTAGAAAGAATTACAGTAGCTGATAGTGGTTGTCATAAGATACCAGTCATGGACTAAATGTGCTGAAGGATGGCTTAGTCCATCCTCTGAGGATTTCATCAAGCACAATTAGAGATGCATTGACAGGGTAAAACCTGAAAGCTTGCATTACCACTGCCTATTGTGGGAATAATACATACTTTGTTGAGTGTTGCTGAGGCTTACATAGTAAGGATATTAGCATGTGTGGCCTAGAGAATTATTGAATATTAAATGTTTGCTGTCAGACTGAGTGCAGTGAAAGCAACTTACATTTGAGCTCACCAATCATGTTGAGGGAGCTGTTCTGTCTCACAGAGTAGAAGACAAAAGCTCAAGTTTCTTGCCACAATTACCTTTACAGTGGGCTCAGCTTTATATCTGCAGTGATTTAACACGGGGTCTTAACTATGGTTGTGTATCTTGATCCTGCCAACTCAGGTCCATGGAAGATGCCACTCCTGTGCAAACATTTATTTTCATACTTGAATGCTGTCTTAGTTGATTGGTATTTTGTGTGGTGCACAAATATTTATAAAGCAAAAAAATTAAAACAAGGAGTTGAAAGACCTGATTATAGCTGCCTTTAGAAACAGTTTCCTGTAAGGATTTGGAAGTCCTAAGGTAAATTCAAAACCCAGATTCTAAGCCTTTCCCTTTATATTTGACAAACAGTTCTGGAAAAGAGCTGCAGTCTTGGCACATCAAACTGGGCAAACAAAAACACCACCTTCTTGCCTATTCAAGTACCTTAGTTTGATATGAAAGTCTGCTTATGTTAACTGGCAAGCACACCCACTTCATGACTGAAAACAAGCTGCTTGTAAGTGTCACTGGAGGACAGAAGAAATGACTGAGTTAACGGACACTTTTATATGCTGAATTCTTTCTCAACAACTCAATGAATTACTTGCCATTCTGCACTTTGGGAGGAGTGCTCATAATTTTATTGAAAAAATGTGTTTTGTTTTCCTTTTGGGAAATCATAATTGAAGTCAAGGCAGTCTCTGAAAAAGACATCTTACTTTAGACATTATTGAACTGTAGAATAAATTGAATACACCACATATTCTACACATCTCTTTTAGGTTCAGCAGTCTTAAATTGAAGATTATGGAAATTATACTCCCTATTATAAAAATGTAACTTGAATACATTAGCAAGAGAGGTAACACATTAACAAAAGTAGGCACTAGCTATTTGATTGCTGTGTTCACAGCTCCACAAGAAGAAAGTCTCTTGACAGCTTGGTATTGAAAATGATAAAGGACTCTTAAGGGAGAATTTTTATGCTTGTAACTGCCATACATAGAGAGACATGGGGTTTTTGTTCATGTCTCAGACAAGCTGAAAAATACATAACATTCACAGAAGTCATCTTTATTTTGGGGATATTCTCTAAACAAATTACACTTTAGTCCAGAATGATAAACGATTTGCATTGTCTGACTTGAGAATAACTGAAGTGGCAGATATTTTTTTGGCTTGCATTCTTGTTGCTGTGTGAAAAAGGATAAAAGAATTTTGCATTAGTTTATTTCAGTGGCACATTAAAATAAACGAAGTTTGCTGTAGCTGACTTATGAAGATAAAATTGTGCTCTTTTTCAGGTTTGTCAAATTGAACTCGGTTTTCAACGTAATGAAATTCAACAGATAGTGTTTAAAACTCCCAAGATTTTAACTGCAAGTAAAAAGAGACTCAGACAGACATTTGACTACTTACACAACATAATGGGCATTCCCCACCACATGCTTACTCGCTTTCCTCAGGTGAGTTGTTAATCTGGGAATAAACTGTAGGTGCTCTTGTCACAGCCACTTCACTAATGTGGTGAAAGTGGAGCTGTGCTCTCTGCAGAGCATAAGTGAATTCTTTAACTAGCCAGTGATTTTTACTCTAATTGGGGTAGCTTTTATTAGCAATCTAGAAACTATTGAGGATTTTAGTGTGGAACTGCTGCTTTTTTTCCCTTAGCACATGTGACATCCCTACCCACAGTCTTGTGAATTTTAAGGTTTTCAACAGAGGTAGTCATGCTTATCTTTTCTGTATTCATGCAAGAGAGAATACTGCCTGCTTAGGGATTTGCTTGTCCTGAAATCTCACCTAAGAGACACAAGAGAAGACAGATTATGCAGAAGATCTGTTAATTAGATAACATTATATTTATAAATACAAACACTTCTTTCAGGTTTGTCCACTTAAAAAATATGCTTTAGAAATTTTAGGATCTGAAAATACAGTGTAAAGGTAAGAGAAGTTCTGTCCCTTAGGCAATCAGATTCTCACTGGTCTTATTGCTGCAGCAATTGCTAAAATACCACAGGATTGAAAGTAGATTAGTTTCCTGATTACTATTTTGGGAGTTTTTTCTACCTCCTCATTACTGCTATTTCCTCACAAATTAAAAGCTGAAACTGTTAGTTACTTTATTCAATGCTGATATGCAGTGGCATTATCTTCTTACAAGGTAAAAATGAAAGCACAAATTACATCTTGTGAATGGCAGTAATTTACTTTCTAAAGCAAGTCTAGTAGAGAATCTAAGTGGCTAGAAAACCAAATTTGTATGGGGGAATAAAACTACTCTTCAGGATTTTGATCATCTTGCTATTTAATATATCTTTACTTAACAAGGATGCTTGGTCTAATGCTCATCTGTGTCACTTTGCTCCCCTTGATCTGTAAGTTACCACAAGTTTTGCTCACTTCCTTCTCAGTTGTCTTATTGTTGGCTTTGTGGTGGTTCACCTCATTATTTTTCTTCCCTTTGTTTGGAAGGGTAAGTGGAGAGTTTCCTCTGTTCCTTGTTCTTGGCACAGTCTCTCCTTCTTTCCTGTTCTTCCCTTTCACCCTCCAAAACTGTGAGTTCCAGGATATAGGTAGTGCACATCAGTCTATATATGGTTGGGCCTTTAACTTGTGCATTCACAAATGTGTATTTATCTCCATCTGTACTCACTTCTATTCTGAATGACATTGATGTTGAAAATAAGAAATGTACAGAATTTTTTTTTTTTGGTCAAATTCTTTATGATGTTACAGCTGCTCTTGTAACCATTCTTTGTCAGCTATCTCCATAAATGGTGGTTAAGTGTTTTTTTTTTTTTCTCCTGTATTCTGACTCCCTCTTAAAATTCAAGGAAGGCAGAGGAACAGTAGTTTTGTTTTTCCCTCCTTGTTCAAATTAGTTTGCATCCTCATGGAATTCTTCTTCCATCAGTGTAGTCTCTGCTTCCTGTAGCATTCACATTTTCATTATTATCTCCTCTATAGCATCTCTCTCTGTTCAGTTGTACTGCTCAGAAATGAATGTAGAGCTTTGCTTTTATGACTTAACTGTGCATCTCATCTTCCCCACTTCCCTCTTGTTTTTAATGTTCTGCTGATTTCTGTTTCCCCTACCATTGTTCTCATCTTTGACTGTCTAGATTTTTGGTGGCAGGTATCTTCAAAGGTAGGCATTGCTGTGCAGCAGAAGACAAATGATTGTTTTGAACCACCACACTGCCTTTTGGCCATGTTATGATGACAGGAGTCACATCCACTCACCTTTGCCCTTGCCACTGTGCCAGTTTGTTGTTTGCATTATGCCATCTGGTCACCTCTTCATTTCTTTTTTGTAACAGTGGTCATTTGAATCTGTCTGATGCTACAGGGAAAATGTTCCCTGTTACTAAATACCTCCACTTTCTTGGCTGTGATTACACAAAAGTAATATCGTTGTTATATAGAAACAACTCTCAAGCACATGAGGTTTTTTGTAGCACTCCCTGTTTTCCCTATGTGTGTATGTCAGCATATTGTATTGAAGTATTTATTTAGAGTTTAGATAATTTATATATAAATGTAACCTACCTAGTGTTTGACATAAATTAAAGGAAAATAAGTGTATTATTTGTTTGCTTCCTAGGTCTTCAGTTTGTCTAAAAAAGGCTCTTATTTTCGATGCCTCAGGGTCTGAAATTTAGACAGCCTAAAAAATTCTTCCCTTTTTTCTTTCTTAGGTTTTCAACTCAAAGCTATTACGAATCAGAGAGAGGCATATGTTTCTTGCATTCTTGGGAAGAGCCCAGTATGACCCAGCACAACCCAGCTACATCTCTCTGGATCAGCTGGTGTCCTTGCCCGATGAAGTGTTTTGTACAGAGATTGCCAAAGCGTCTATGAAGGACTTTGAAAATTTCTTAAAAACACTTTAATTAGTAACACATGTAAAAAAATATAGAATTAAGTTACAAAATAAACATTCTTTATAAAACTACTTCCCTCTAAGGTCTCTTAACTTTTTAATTACTGCTTTAAGAAGTCATTGTTTCTGAAGCATGTAGGATTTAAAGGCTCACAGTAATACTTATCGTAACTTCAAAATGTATTTCCGAAGGATTGAGTCAATATGTTGATTGCTATTAAGGCAAGCCTTGTAATTAATCACTGACTTAATTCAGAGTGGATGATGCAGCACATTAACAGAACGTAAATTCAAATTCTTCTTTTCTCTTTTGATAATGACAGAATTTTGGGAGATTGGAAAAGTGGCTAGTGACTTATTCCCTGTCTTGCCCTCTGTTTTCTTCTCCTTTCACCCTCTTCCCCAAAAGTTAGAACAGAAAAGATAGTGTGGTAGTGAAGTAATATTGTGTTTACCTGCTTGAGCTAATAATGTTATTATTTTCCTTGTATGGTAGAAAGAATCACACCATTAATATGTTAAGTTCCTCATACAGAAAGACATTCTTTCCATAGCTTACAAAGGTGTTTCCTTCTGAAGCTGACTGCTGAAATTAGTATCCTAAAAGCTGGTTAGAAATGTCAAAAAAAAAAAAAGCCACCAAAAAACAAACAAACCAACAAAAACCAAAAAAACAGCCAACTAAATTTAGGCAAATTATAAAAAGAAAATAAAGCTGGTTTTGTCCCTGAAATCTAGAAGAACTTTATTTTAGTTACTTTTCTCTTCCCCTTGTTCAGTTTCCCCCCCTCACACCAATGAGATTTGTGTGGCTTAAATAAACAAGTGACCATATGAAAAGAGACTGTAGTATATATTAAGGTGAAAGAGTTGGTCAGTTGTAAAAGCTGAAGTAAATACTGACAGTGGGCATCGTGGGAGTATTGAAAATACTTATCATTAAGCAAAGCACGTTAATACGGAATTATCAAATGCTTCACAGTGTATTTGAGAAAAATGAAAAAGCTGCCTAAATCCACATGCAAACTGATATTGTTTAGAAGTTTCCATTCCTTCATTAAAAAGTCAGTTTCCATCAGTTCAGGAAATCTGAAATCCAGATGTTTCAATTTGGATTTAAGCTTATTTAATAAAAAAGCCTCAGTGTTTTAAAACCTGATTGCTGAAGCAAAAATAGCATTTTTTATACTCAGCAGAATAAAATTCAAAAGGTTAAATTCTACTAATAGGTGGGAAATAAAGTAAGGTTAAAGAGATTTAAAGAATGAGAAGAGTAGTCATCTCTGGATTATGACTTTGGATAAATTCTTATTAATCCAAATTAAGAATCTGAAAAAGAAATGCTTGAAACACATTGAAAAACCACACTCATTGTCTGCAGTATATATCTGAGATTAACTCTTTTGCCTTTTTTCTCATGTTTCTTGTTCCATGGGTCTGGAATGATTGCTTGAAATACTCTATTAAATAGACTGTTCTTGGTGGAGATGCATAACAAATTTCATGGTGGCTGAAATGTGATGAATAAGCACTTTCCCCCATTTCCTCCTGTTAAATAAAAGTATCCAAGTCCAATATGCTTACTTGGATTTTTGACTTATTATTAAATGCTAATAACAAACTTTAATCTTCAACCAGTCTTGTAAAAAATAATGTTTATAGTAAAAATGTTCATAGAAGGTATGTGGATTCATGTTTAAGTTAACTTTTGCAGATTTACTGCACTAGCCTTATTACTATGTATTACCGTCTGACAAACCATTGTAACAGACATTACATTACAGTGTGTATATTTTGAACGTCTCAAACTTTGGGCTTTAAATTCCTTTAATATTTTTAAATGTAGAAATGATTGCTGCCAGAGCTAAACCAATTTCTTTGAAATGTTAAATGCGCAAGCTTCTGCAGCTATAGCTTCCCCGAAACACGATGAAGAATGGAAACAAAACATTTAGTGGGAGTGCTAAAATGGAAGGAGAGAGAGGATCGAAGAACTTTTTGAGGATCATGACAAAAACTTTGTGGCTTTACGGTTAAAAAACCCACCACAAACTACTGACTGAAATTGTTTCTGCGTTTCTTTCAAAACGCAGTTCCTGAAGGAACGGCTGGGCAGATGCAGCGATCTGTGCCTCAGAACGCAGAGCGGCTCTCCTGGCGGCTGCGATATCTGAGCAGCGATATCTTTCTGCTTCTTGTCGTGACCGATTTGTGCTTTGCTTACCGTGCTTTACAAAGCTCCTTTTTATTTGTTTTATTATTTTCGGCTGTCACCTACACCCGCGCTCCCACCAGGGCGCATGCGCCGGCGCCGGGGCTGCATTGGCGGGCCCGCCCCGCCCCGCGCGTTTCCCAGGAGGCCGCGCGCCGCGCCGAGGTCAACATGGCGGCGA
>VXBB01019803.1:366584-403463 GCA_013399915.1 Illadopsis cleaveri
GGGGTCGGGCCCGTCCCTGTCCCCCACCCGCCTGTGCTGGGCAACGAGGCTCGTCCCGGCTCGCACTGGGCAGCGAGGCGGACCGTGTGGGGGAGAGGTGGAGCCGGTGTGCACCGTGTGCCCTTGACGGGGACAGCGAGCGCCGGTTCCACAGTCGCCGGGCGAGTCTCCTCGTCGGCCCTCCCGTGGCAGCGGAGGGAGCCTGGCTCCGATACCTGAGCTTTCTGGGCATAGGGAGTGCTCGGGAGCGCTTGAGCTGCTCATGGGAGGCCTCGGGCGTTGGTGTCCTGCGCGGAAACCGGCTCTGCGCACAGTTGGTCTAAGGTTATTCCTTGTCTGGCCCTAAAGGACGAAGGAGTAACTAAATAACATGCTGAAGTAGTGCTCTGACCTCATTTGGGGTGTTTTGGGGCTGACGTAAGATAGATGGCTTAAAAGTCACGTAAAACAGCTCACCCGCACTGCATTGCCCGTGTTGTGCCGTTCGTGGCCTTCCAGACCCCTTGTTGAGGAACTTGATTATGTGTAAAAGCACCTCTGCTATCCCGAACCACATTTAAAGGAAGGTGAACGTGCTATATACGGTGTGGAGGTTTGGGGTTTTTTGTCTGATTGATTTTATTTTTTTGCTTGGTTGTTTTTTGTTTTTTTTTTTTTGAGGTTTTAGTGTGGATTTCGTGGTTAACTTTGGCAGCTTCTTGAAAAAGGAATAGCATTCAAGTGTGTGGAGAGGAGAGCAGAAGGTTAACAGTATAATAATATTCCGGGCTTGTAGTCACATGGTGAAAACCGAGGAACTTATATAAATTATCGGGAAAACCTGATGGTTTTGCTTTATGTAGACACTGTGGGTGTGGCTTATGTAAGTGCTACGGAGTCTAAGAGTTTTATTGCTGTCTTTGATGAGGAATTGGTCGCATTAAAGTCTTAGAGCAGCCCAATATTCAAATTTCATGAAATGAGTTAAACTCTTGTGTGTAATGACCAGTCCTTCTACCTGTTCAGTGTCAGTTGCGGGATACTGAGAAGTGGAGGCCAAGTCATATATGGTCAAATTCAAACTTGATGCAATGTTACATTATTGCATGTGTTGGAGGCCAGCAAATATTTGTATTCTGCCAAAGTAATGTGTAAATGTTGAATTTTACCTTGCTGTGCAACTGATGATGGTCACATTCAGTTGCAGGAGGTGGTCGCCTGTTAGACAGGATTCGCAAGTGGTATTACAATGCAGCTGGGTTCAACAAACTGGGTAAGTGTTTGATTGAGTTTTTAAAAATGTAACAGTTCTCAAACTAGTTATGGTTCATAGCTGGCAAATGTACATGCAGGTTGGCATAAGTCTTTTTGATTTAAATTAGCTACTACTTCTGCAGTGATGAAAGTTGGCAATAGCTTCAATAATTTCTGTTATTTCTGTGTTTGCTAATGTTCCAGTGAATTAACTTAAAACAGCTAAGGCCAAGCTGAGGCAGTTGAAAAAACTTTCACAAAGCAGTCCTGAAAACACAATTATGTACATTTCCCCACCGAGTCACTTTCACTGGCCAGTGTCTTCTAACCCAAAGAGTGCCCGTGAAGCTGGAGAGGTTCCCACTGATAGCAGTCAGCCTATCTGCAGTACTTATGGAAAGTGTCCAAAGTGCAAAAAAGATTGTAGATATTCTGCCCTTTATGTTGCCGTAACTTCAGCTGGCATCACTCTGGCCTGCACAGTGGTGGAATAGATGTCAAAACAGGGCTTCCTTAAGGAGAAGATGGTCCCTTAATGCTATTGTCTTCAATTTATTCAGAGTTGTTACCAGGTTTGTTTCAACCATTTAGATGGCAGAATAGTTATTGGATGACAAGAATCTGAATATTCAGATGCTGCAATTTATTGCTCACCACAATACAAGCAAATTTCTTAAAGGAAGTTAACATAAATCTCTTAAAGGAGGTTCTTCCCTGGGGAAATTAGAAAAAAATCACAAGAAAACTGTAAACAAGTAAGCTTAGGTCCCTGCTCCAAAGATGCAGTGATTAATTCCTCTTCAGTAATGTCTGTCGGCTGAAATTCTTACTTCTACTGCTTCTCTGGAAATGCGAGTCAACAATTATAGAAGCACCAAAGTTAATATAGTGATTAAACTAGCAGCAGTGCTCCCTGTGCCTTTGAAATAAATTACAAAACTGAATTTAAGAATTCATGACTCAAGAGAAAAATTTATTTTACTGATACACTACTGCCAAATCAATCCCATGAGACGAAAACCTTTAACCACAAGTCAGTAGGTATGTTGTAGTAATCATCTTGGAATGCTACAGGAGTAATATTTTGTCCTATTTTGTTAATACCGAACCTTACAGAAAGGTTGGTTGAGTTTCAAGAATCCTTTGTTCCACAGAAGGTGTGGGAGTGTTCTTAGTTTTGAGAAGACTGGCTGTTTCTCCCTGATTTAACTTCTGATTTGCAACTCATGCACCAAGGAGCTTCAGGTTTCCATAGTTTCATATAGTCAGCAGAGATATGGTCATTATGAACAGGTCAGTTTAGAGAAAAATTCTTCTGTACTGAAGGAGTCTCATCTGTGACTGACTGACTCTAATGGATTCAGAGCTGTCAAAACCCCTTTACCTGGACAGTCATCTTAAACAGATATAAAATTAGATGCACATAAGTTCACCCCTTAGATCCAGAGAGGTTTTTATTATATATATTCTCACAGAACACATTGTATTAAATACCCGTTTTCCTTATTCCTCTTTAAGAAAAGGAGCGAGAAAAGTAAATAGAGTCTGTGAAAGTCAGTGTTTAGGATTGCATATTCTCTGTGAGCAATTAGTGGCTCTCCTGGATTGGTTTGATTTTTCTTCATAATTTTGTACTGGAAGTGTTTTGCCCATGGTACGTGTCAATCCTAAATCTTACTGAAGAACATTTATTCAGTGGTGCTGTAAATTCTTCTTGGTGCAGGGTTAATGCGAGATGATACGTTGCATGAAGATGATGATGTAAAAGAAGCATTGAAGAGACTTCCAGAACATCTGTACAATGCAAGAGTATTTCGCATAAAGCGAGCGCTGGACTTGAGCTTGAAACATCAGATCCTTCCAAAAGACCAGTGGGTGAAGTATGAAGAGGTACGTGCATGGAGTGTTTCCAAGGTACAGGTCTTAAATGGCACTGCTAGGACTGGTGATTGGGATTTTCATTCTCTGAGGAGACACATGTGTACATGCTCTTTATAGTGAGTAAATTAGTCAGTATCTCATGGAATAACTCTGGAAAACACTTTTGATTGCAGTTTAAAAATCTGGTTTTCAGTACGAATTACTAAATTTTTCTCAAGATGACAGAAGCTTAAGCTGCAGCTCAGAATCACAGCACATTGTTTGTGTTCAGACGAAATATTTCTTCTAAGCTGTCAGATAAAGAAATACAGTATAAATGTAAATACCTTTGGAATTCTTAAAGAAGATCTCCTGCTTTTCTGATTGATTTCTTAATCTTGCAGAAATTCTTGAGCCAAAACTTTTATTCATAAAGGTGCCAAGGAAGAATAATTTGAGGGGAAATCATGCATTAAAATAAGTGTCATCTTTTAATTTAAGAAACAAACTGCACTCTCCTTATCAGATGTAACTAAATTTTATTTTTTGGTAGTGAATTGATTCACAGACTTTGTATCACTGTCCACCTCAGCTTTCTCCAGATTACCCAGCAGACAGGAATTTTATAGTTAAACTTTTGACTATAGGAGAGTATAAAGGTATTAATGCATCTCTGAAGAAGCAGGGGCTGTGTTTTGTGGTCTCATAGGTCATATTTCAATAACTGCTGCATTGGATAACCAGTCACATACTTCCTCAAGCAGCAGTTTGGTTTGTAAGTTTTAAACACGGTCAGGGTGTTCTACCAAATACAAGTTTACAGTGCTGGTTAGATGTTGAGCTCCAAAAGAGATTATCTGGAGTATTACAGTTGGACTTTGCACTAATTAAAAGGGATATTGTACATTACTGTAGTTGGACTTTGAACTAATTAAAGTGGATCTTGTACATTTGGGTATCTGCCAAAAAAACACTGTTTCTAACGGCATAGCTGGAAGCATCACTTCGCCTGTTAATGTTGATGAGGCATTAGGAATTAGTGGTTGCTGCAGTAGAGAACTTGTTATTGCAGACTGAGGAGATCAACATTTACCTTTTCAGGGTAGGTAAGGCTGGAATTTTTTTCTTGTTAGGTTGGTGTTTAGTCAGACCTACGGAGGAATGAGAAACCAGTAGTCTGTGAGAATGACATGAGATGTTTCTGGACCTTGCTGTAAGTTTAAATGTATTCTCTTCTTTTTCAGGATCATCCTTATCTCGAACCATACCTAAAAGAAGTAATCCGTGAACGACATGAAAGGGAAGCATGGAACAGGAAGTAACTATTGAACTACTTCATGCAAATATCCAGATATTTCTCATATTTTTAAACATTTGGCTGTAGAAGTCCATAGGGAGGCAGTTGTGAGGCTGAGGAATACTGTTTCAGCTTGTTCATTGAGTCTGATCATCCAACTAAAATAAACATGTCAAAATATTAAAATCTTGGAAGAGTTCTTTCTAAATGTTAACAATCTAATGCTCGGATCTTTCCTGTGAGCATATACATTACACATTAGCTTAGTGGTATGCAGTCTTCATCCCAGCTTTTGATTCTTACTCTTTTCATCACACAGCTGTTTTCTGCAGAAGTAGAATTAGGTAAGAAATGTTCAAGGCTGTTGGTGCTAGTGGCTCTTTAAGTTAAAAAGGAGATTTGGTATTCATTCGTCACTTTTTGCTGTAGACAACAATACTGAACCAGTGTTTATTGTACAATGGGATTGTGAGACAGCAGAATGTAATATTCTGTGTACCCAAGCAGATACATACTGTAAAAATGGAAAATATAGATGATTGCTTAATCATAAAATAGGAAATGTTTCACTAACTTTTTAGACCATGTACATTGTTAAGCCTTAAAAACTATTTTCATGCAAACCCTAATGACTGTCTCGCTTCATCTTTTTGAGACATTTTATTCTTTTAAAGAGTAAAAGTGATATTCTGGTGTGCTCTAAACAGCATAGCACTTAACATAGTTAATTTGTCATGGGGTTTTTTTCATCACCTGAAGCATGCTCTAGTTTTCAGTGATTGGTATCCAGAAAATGCTGGCCCTTACTGGCTGAAGACCTGGAGTTTATTCTTCCATAGTTTCATGGTAGTGTGAATTTGAGACAAATACTGGTATTGGGCATGACATTCAGAGCCTGTTGTGTAACCTTCTGGTTGAAGTACAGAATGTGGCGTGATGGCGTCAAAGTTTGCTTTTTTCCTTTTGTTGTGCATGCTTGTCTGCCAAATGCAACACTCAGTTTACCAAAAGAAAAATGAGAAAACCACATCTGATGTTTTGAATTGGTATCACCAAATAAGTAAAATACTGGATTAGAAGCTTTTAGCTTTGCTCATCACTCTGTTACTAACCGTCACCTGCTTGCTGAAGTCCCTTACATCTGTAGGATGGATACAGTGATCGCTCAAAACTTGACAGCCTGATGGGACAAAACAAAATTCTGCAAAAATATCTGCGTTGCCAATATTCCTTTAAAGTCTGTGTGAAAATTATTTTAAAAATATGAGGTTTTGGTTTTCTCCTATAGTAAAATCTAATTATTAAATCATACATAATTTGATGTATTTTTGGGCACTTTATGATTTTCTTCCAAGAGACAAATACGGTGTGAAGTTTCACACTTTATGCAATTATTAGAGTGTAGTTTTCAAATGAAATTAGAACTACTTCATTATCTCTTAGAATTATATTAGAAGCCTTAATTACATAGTGAAAGTAGTACTTTAAAAGCGTAGCTGGTCAAATTTCTACAAAAGCTAGAATTCTGTGGAATTCTCTGTCTGCTTATTTGACCACAGGGTTGAATTAAGAAAAAAGTCTCTCAAAAATTTCTTGGTTTGGACAAAAGGGTTTTATCGGCATAAGGTGCTTAAAAATAGGCTGACCTTAGAGCAAAGTGCAAAGCAGCCATGCCCCAGCTGGCCTAAAGCATCTGAAATCACTGACCCCTTTACTCTCAAATATAACATCTTAAACACTCAGAGGTGAGTAGTAAAAGTTAATAAGAGTCTTTCCAAGTGATCTTTGGGGCAACTCAAAGGAAAGAAGAAAAAGAAAGCCATGTTAAAAGCTTGCCTGTTCACTGAGGTTTCACTTGGATGAGTTTTCAGATGCTTCTGACTTGGATTGATAATTTTTAACTTTAAATTTCCATAATGTGCAGTAGTCTTCTGTTGAAGTATTTTGAAAAATTTACTGTTGTCTAGTTGTATCTTGGAAGGCTATTAGTAAGGGAAATGTTACTTGCCAATTTTTGGCAGAGATGGGTATATATTTGAAATGTTTAGGAGTATCTAAAAATGCTGAGGAATATGGAGGAAGGAGGCTGGTGTAAGAGTGGCATCTGTTGCCTGGGAACCAGGAGCTATAGGGGCTTTGTGTTAGAGACCAAACTCTTCTTTAGGATATGTGATGTGAGATTTGTATGGTGCTGCTACTGCCTAATGAATGAGTAGCTTGGGAGGCATTTCATATTTCACCCTCTGGTGTCCATCTGTGCACACTGAGTTGACAAGCATTAATCTTAGCCAGAAGAAATGGGAGTTTTCTTGTATGTAAGATTTGAATCCTGCTGGTGACAAGTTAGAGGGTCAACATGATTCCAAATTTTGAATGCCGGAAGTTATGCTTAAAAATACCTGGGATGGGAAGGAATACAGTTGCAAAAATGGGGTTTCAGACCTGCAGTTTCACTGTAATGATTCCATCCCACCTGTCTGTCTCTCTGTGTGATCCTGCCTGCTGAATCATCCCGGCCTGTGCCACCATTAGCTGCAAAGTTGCCTCGTTTTGAGGAAAAGCTTGGTAACAGTAAAGGAGGTCAAATAGCTAGAGATGAAAAGAAAAGAGCATTCTGCTTTGGAGAGCTGGAATTTCTTTATTCTGCTGTCACAAGGTTCTTCTGGAATACTAAGCAAGACACTTGGTTCACAGAAGCTCCATAAGAATTTTGCTAAGTGCTTAATATCTCTGTGCTTGGAGCTACATCTGCAGAAGTGCAGAGTAATCACATCTATGCCTAGGTTCAGTTCATCAGTTCTGCAAATAGGAGGTGCAAGTGTTGGTATTTATCCATACACACAATGGTTACTACAGGTGATGGTAGCAGGAGCAAATTTCACAGGGATTCTCACAATCCTTATTCCTCTGGTGGTAAGTGCAAAACTACTTACATAGAAGGTGATGTATCTGTGACCTGTACCTGGTACTTTCAGAAAGCAGGATGAGCCATGAACTGAAGAGGATTGAAAAGAATTTCTGAATGAGAAGAGTGCCTACTGGGTAAAATGTGAACCTGCAATTTAAGGTCATATCGTCATGTACAATGCAACAGTGAATCTTGCATCTCCTTATTCCTGCTTTTGAAATTTTCATCTTGGTTAATGTAATGTTTTGGATATAAATTTTACAAGGATTCCATAGATTACTGAGGTATTTTTGTAATTTCAGTTCACTTCATCTGAATTATGTGTGTAAAATTAAGAGTCTGAGCTGATAATGCTAGTCCTGCAGTTTGATGATAGTTTTAGCTTAAATTATTTTTCATCACTTTTGAGCAAACGTGCTTCACTTGAAGTTCTCTTTATTAAATACATAATGAAATATAAAAATACGTTTTGATTGCTGAAGATCATGTTTGCAATGTCAGACTGATTTCTTTAAATTTTGAATTGGTCAACCCCCAAAACAATGGATTTTTTTCAGCACTGTAACAAGAAACATATGCTTGTTTTACATCCAACCTCCATCTGAAGGAGAGCTACAGCAGATACAAGTCCCATAAGAATTTTGATGAAACGTGCTTGTCATTTTAATGGAAGCATTTTAACATTAGTATGGTAAACCTATTTTGACTTAAGGCATTTTCTCTCTAGATAGCAAAGGTCAAAGATGACTTTCAGAATTTTTCCACGGTGTTGGCGGTTGGTTTTCATAGACTGAAACTGTGCCCAGGGCCAGGGCTGCTCCTGGGCAGCAGAACAGGCAGAGGCAACCCCTCCAGGGTGACACCAGGTTGACTTCACTTCTCATAGCCTCTCTTAGCTGGTCTATGGCCCAAAGGGTTAACATCTTGAAAAAATGCAGGCCATGAACTTCGTTGTAAACAGTTTGTGTTAGCATCTAAATACCATTGAATGGGGCCTGATCCCAAAACTTTCCTCAAACTCCCCTGCAGGTCGTGTGGCGCTGTAAGCATCCTTCAGTGTCAAGAAGTTCCTGACTCACCTGGAACCTCTGCTGGTGTTGCTGGGATGAGGTGACAGGCAAGTGTGCTGTCCCGAGGTGCCAGAAACTGTCTGCACCTCTGCCTTCCTGGCAAGGTGTGTGTTTAAGACATGTCTGGAGAAGGAGCCCTCAATGACTTCTGCTCCCTGGTGATTTAATGCTAGCTTATGCTGGCAGCCTGTCAGCTCAATTCCTTTTTCTTCACAAAAGGTGTAGATCCACAGTTCCCTTCTCTGTGAATGCTTACATATTTTTACATAATATTTTCATATTTTCTGGAGTGCAAGTGGGACTATTAGTCCTTCTGGCTATCTTTCTTCAGCTATGAAAGATCTGATAAACTGTACCAGGAGACAGGAGGATTCAAATTGATTGGTTAGTGCTTTTTTCTAGGCTGGTTTATGATGTGCTTCATAATAAGGGCAATGCCTGACTCCACCTGCCTAGAGGCACTTGCCTGCCTGGGCAATTACTGCCCACCAGCTTCTGCCCTGCTCTCTCCTGTAGTACTTGAGCCCTGGCTCAGGATCAGGGAGATAGGCCAAGGGCTTGAGTGAGGAATGCAGAGTGGGTGAGGGGTTGAGGTAGACCCAAGATGAGAAAATCATGTAAAAGGATCTGCAGGAAGCATAAGGAAAATAAGTTGACCTCAAATCGCGTCTGCCTGCTTTGGAGGTGCATGGTGAGGGTGAGGTGGAGTTGATGCATTTATGTGCAAACATATGGTTTAATGCATTTTGGGAAATGGGACCACTGAGTATGTGGAGAGAGGTATGAAGTGGTTTGACAAAGGCAAGGGTGCTTTTCATGCCACTGCAGAGGGTGATACCTGTGTGTCCTAACTTTGGGAATGCCAAGTTCATGACACTCTTTGAGGCTTAAGATTTCCCTAAAGAATATTTAAAGGTTATCCACTGACCCTTATTATGAATGAAATCCAAGCTGTCCTTGCCCTGGTTCTAGGATGCCTGGACGTGGCCTAAGCGTCCATCTCCTGTGGCCCAGCCTCACCTGTTTCTTTAACGAAAACCAGAACATCTTCAAGAAGATGCCTCCACAGTTACAGGGTAGGTCTGAGTTTTGGGTGCTCACATCTCTGCTGCAGAAGAGACCTTTCTTTTGGATCTTTCTTTTGCAAAGCCTGAGCAAGTGCTGGAATTGCTGTTACTGTTTTATGAGGGTGCGCTGCTTTGGTTCCTGTGCTGGGAAAGGATCTGGAGCCTGAAACACGATCAGAAGGAGATAACTCAGCACAGCTGGACTGTGCTCTCCTCAGCCCTTCCTAAAGCGGTTCCCCACTGGCCTGCATGGATCTGGTTCTTTGTGTCTAAATCTTGCGGATTGCAAGGGGAGGCTGCATAGTGAGACATGGAGTTAAGCACTGCTGCACTCAGTATTCCAGCACCTAAGCCTTTTTATGAAGCCTCATACTCCCACTGCAGCCTAGCAGATTGAAATGATTGTTTATAAGCAGCAAAGTTCAGAGTCCAAAGCTCAGATCTCTTCAAGGCACTTCAGAGGGTTTTCTGTCTGCAAGTTGTGTTCCCCGGTGGAGTATTAGTTTAAAAAGATACTATTATGAAATAGTCATAAAAGCAGCTTGATCTGTTTGGTTTACTTCAATTAACTAAAAATCCTCCAAGTTCTCCCTGTTTCTCGGCCACAATCCCTCATCCTGAAGAAGGTGGATGAAAACTCCATCAGTGTGCAAGCAGGCCCCCAGCAGTGCTCAGCATTCAGCCAGCCTGCTGGAGCTCACCACACTGTCGTGGCAGTGTTGAGGTGGCTCTGATAAAAGGCAAGATGCATCCTGCTGCCAGGTAAGGCTTAGCTCAGCTCTGCTCTGTGCACTGCAAAAGCCAAGGTACCAGAGGAGGGGTGAGATCATCATTTTGGACCTCTATGGAGGCAGTCATCCCTGCCTAGGAGCATTTAGGCTCCTAGGGCAGGGCAAAGTCAGGACATAGGGCTGCACTGACAGCAGCTAGACATGCTTTGTTTATATATTTTATAAATCAACAACACAAAAAACATTTCTCAAGAAAAATAACAGAAGTAACAGGTCATATTTCCTTTTAGAAGTATAGCTTTGTTTTTATCTGGTCACAGACTCTTGCTCTTTCTCATGGAAAGGAGGGTGTAGTCACCTTCACCTCTGGAGCTCTGGGGGATCTCTTTCATGAATTTCCATCCTTAGCTCTTCATAAGTATATCAAACCCAGTGGTGTGTCTGAACATGTCCAAAACAGCCTTTAAAGCCTTATTCAACAAGCTACTTCAAAAAGAACAAGAGGAGGTGTGCTTTGAAAGGGGACTTCTCCTCCAGCTGCTTCCACCCAACACTTTAAAAACACATAAGACACAATAAAGCACGTGTTGACATAAGTGAGCCTCAAAAACACCCTTGGATTATTTTGAAGGAGTATAATCATAAGCGGGGAGAGTTATCATCCTTCACCCAGCAAAACAATTACATCAGTGCAGCTTGGACTGGGATCTGCCTTAAGATCTCCCAGATGTTGCAAATGGTGTAATTGCTGATCAGTTGCTCTGGGTAATTATAAACTGTCAGATGGAGGAGGGGAGGTTGGTTCTCAAATGAAACAACATAAAAGCTTTTAGGGGAATTATAGAGAGGAAGATCCACTGTTCACAGCTGACACCAAGAGCCGCAACAGTCTCTGCTTATGCCTGACTTTGCCAGACCAATATTGTGGACGTGTCTCAGAGCCTATCTTAGACCTGAGCTATGGCATGCTGCATAGAGATGAACCCTGCAGCAAGGGGTTTGTTGTGGAGTGATCCTAGCAAATCTGCTCAGAAATCATCTTAGCAGAATCTCCTAGCCTGGAATGAGGGACCTGCTGCCCACGTCACTAGCAGAAGCCCATCTGTTCCTGAGGCAGCAGGTGCCTGGCCTGACACTCAAATGGAAAGAGGCAACCTGGATTAAAAACTGCCACCTTGCTGGCCCTGGGGGAAAACAACTTTCCCAGCCACAGGACTGGTCCCCTGCTCAGACCTGGCCTGAGCAGCTAGAGGATGGAGCTCCAGATGAGGTGTTGGTACTGTGCTGCAGCACAATGAGAGTTCACGGCTCTGGGAGCTGCAAGATGGGGAGCAGGTCCCTGACGCTGTAGCTGGGTGACTCAAACACTTACCAGAGCCCGTCCGCAGCTCAAAGGTTCATTTTGTGCAGTTTCTCTGAAGTTGTTTGTTTTTGTTTGTAGCACAAAGAGGCTGTGGTGAGCTTATGCCAGAAATAAGCCCTGGCTCCTCTCCTCATTGTGTGTAACTGCTACCTCCCTTAAATACACCAGCAGGTCCCTGGGCTCGTGGAGCATGCTCAGGTCATCAGTGACCCTCTGCTCAGCCCTTTGAAGGATTTGGAAAGGGACCAGCATCCTGAATAGCCTTTAGGAATCAGCTGGGAGATGCTTCAGCCTTAGAGAGGGGATTTTGGAAATCCCCCATGCTGGTGTTTCCTATGGGGTAACATGAATTGGTGAACTGCCTCTCCAAGGTCCCTTCTGAGAGCCCCAGATCACAGTGCCACTGGGCTCCAGCCATGCCATCTGTCCAAGTGGCGAGTAGCTGGGGTGTCCATCCAGCTCCCTGCAGCTCAGGGCATGTGACAGAGTCACGTTTGCACCCTGCAGCAGGACATCAGGCTGTGAACAAGGGCAGGTGATGGCATGGATGAGGGCGAGGAAGCTGGGTGGGCAGCAACCACCCCCACATGGCCTGCCTGGGGTGGTAAGCAGCAAACAACACCAGCAGGTAACACTGCCCAGTGCCCCTGCAGAGGGAAAAAAGGCTCCCAGCCCACAGCTCTGGCCTCTGTTACCAGCACATTGCTGCTTCACCACCTGCTCAGTGGGGTTCCTGAACCCCAGTGTAGACAGAGGTGCGCTCAGGGAGGGTGTGCTCAGCCACCAACCTTGCAAGAGCTGCCCCATGCCAGACATGCTGGTGGCTTCATCAGCACACAAGGGTGACAAGCTGAGTAGCAGGTCAGCTACACAAAAACGAACCCCTGGCAATGCCAGTGCTCCAGGTGGAGGAGTGGCTTTGTCCTGGACACAATTATAACAGTGGAGAAAAACACATCACCCATCTCCAGCATCACCTATGAAGGCCAGCTCACCCTGACACAAGGTGGAGCTGTACAAGCACCACCAGAACGTCCTGGCATTGTCTTCTTCCCTTTTTTAATTTCATTTTTCAGGATGACAACACTTTAGAGGTTTATGACCAACAGGAGAATTTACTACTAAGTCATATACTGATGTAATGAAATCTAATATATGCTGTGTAATGAGTTATGAGATGTTATTTAGTTTCAGGGTTTTATTACTTCAATCAGTTATGACCATATTTCCTTTTACATGATTGCTCACCCTTTAAACATACCAGATGACTGTATAAAGAACACCTAATAAAGTCTGGAGATGTTAAAATATAAATGTTTTAATTTTTGCCATAAATTTGTTTCAATTCTACCAATGGTGGCTTTTGCACTGGAAGTGGTGCAGTCCTTGTTAGAAGTGCAGACCCTGGTAGTGTTGACTTGTTCCTTTGTAGGAAGGAGCTGGACAACTGTGCTTCATTACAATGCACAGTTAGTCACCAACACTCATCCTTGGTGATTATACACATAAAAGGAAAGGGTTTTAGAATATAAACAAATGAAAGATAACACTGATCTGTGATAGAAGTCATTATCTTAATTAACCTCTCATATTTACTCTTGCAATTGCAACATACACATGCCCTGGTTTCTACCAGTCTTCAAGAAGGGAGAATCAGGCTTATGGTCTTCAGCGTCAAGATCAAATCCGGGATGTTCTTCCCACGTGCCATTTGGCAATCCTCCTAATTTTTCCACATTTATGCATTGTATTCTAAAGTCTTTTGGAATAACATCATAGTAGTGGAGTTATATAGCTGTGAAATAAGATCAGGATCAAGTCTTTAATAAATCAGTGTTTTAGTAAGCAAAGGACAATTGCAGGAGTAGAGCCTTAGTTGTGACATATTCATAGTGAGTGTGGAGTTCTCCGAAATTGTTGTAGAACATATTTTATGATGTTAACAACTCCACAGTAAGAGTTTGTGTCCGAGTGGATACTGACTGTTGTAAGGCTGTGGCACATGGCTGCTGTCTGGTGAACCACCCACTCATGGGAATGCAGAGGTCTCCAGCGCTGCTGGCTGGGGTCCTGCACGGGTGTCACCTGCCTGGAGATGACACCTACATATACAGATCTAATTACAACGTTCTGATTTCCTCCCCACCTCTGCAACAGGCAGCACTCGCATGATTTGCTGAACCTGGTGGAAGTCCCCACTGCGGGGCTCCAGGGCAGGGGAAACCAGGCAGTGCTGTGCTGGCTCGGAGGCTGTACTGCTGCTGAGCTGGGAGGAAAGAGCCTGGTAAACCTGGGCCACAGTACAGGTTTTCTTGGCCAGCTTCAAGGGATAGAGAACTGCCTTTTAGTTCCACCTTAATTTAGAGTTTGCAGCAACCAGAAATATTCTCATCGTGTTTAATCTGCTGTGACTGTGGCTGCCACGTATGTCATGGCCCGAGGACGTCTTTGTGGGGATGATCCCCTGCTGTTCCACTGCCTGCAGCAGAAAGGTACCAGAGGCCCACTTTGACAGAAGTTTCATGCCCATCTCCATCCCAGCCTCTGAGTCCTGTCTGTGACAAGCCTGTGCCTTGTTTTAGCTGTGGTTAGTATTGCTGCCATATGTATCCCCTTCCTTCAAATTCTGCAAGGCAGGGTGTCATCTCAGAAGAGTCCCTCCGGACAGCTGTTTATCAATTCAATGCTTTTTAGTTGTACATACATCAATATGCTTTACTTTTCCCAGTATTTATTCAATTATTGATAGAGATATTAACAGAAGGGGAAAACTTCTAAATGATCCATATTACTTCTCCATTCTATTAATATCTCTATTGCTAATTGCATAAATTTTAGGAGAGCTACAGCAAGAAATGAAATAAAGACTTTACTATTCACAGTTCCAGGCTAATAATTCAGCCAAAAAGAATCATACATGAAATAAATGGCCAAGTGTACTTAAAATGTGTCTTTGTACAGTAACAAGGCACAATTTAATCCCATTAAGAAAATGTTGGCAGTGGCTCAGTGTTTGGGAATATGCCACTGAACTGTCCTGCTGTAACCTTGGATGTAGGAAAAGCTGAGACAAAGCAGCATACTCAGTTTGACACATCTTTGCCCTTTAGGTCCTTAATGATGCAGTGATTTACTGAAATATTTAATATTGTTTAGCTGTAGAAATTGTCTCATACATGGAAGCTAAGCAATAACATGCTTCCTGAATGTGCCCTATCTGCTACTTAATAAACAAAGTTTATTTGCAACTCTATAAAACACAAACTTCTGAGCTATCTCAAAACATCAAGTTCACATATTAATTTGTAAGAAACAAAACCTTTGTTCCATATATCTTATTTAAAGTATAAAAAGACAGGTAGGTTAGTTTCTCACTAACCAAGAATTTAAGAAAAAACTTTTTTTTCCCCTCAGGTTTAAGTTTTCATCTGGGTTACTCTGCTTTTACTTTGCCCCCATTACTCTCAGAAGGATCTGAAGTACTTCTCTATTCTCCAGGTACTGTGTATGTGGCACTCTGCTGCCAAAACAACTGATTTCTTTCTAATTAAGAAAGATTCAATATTTACCATAGAAAAAATAGTATGGCTAGATGCATTTCTCATGACCACATATTGTATCCTTGGAGTTTTATCTATGGATCTTGGAAAAAATACTGTGTGAATTAATGAAAGCATTAGATTTTCAAGATGAAATCACAGCTCATTCAGTATAACCTACTTCCAGCAGCATGCTGGGGGCTCAGCATGATGAGGGCCTGCTGCTCTGGAGTGCTCCTCACACTGCTTCTGTTCCTCCCCGTGCACACAGCTTTCTTCCCTTCTGCTGGTGTGGCACTTCCCTGATTCTCTAAGCACGGAAGGAAAACAGCTGCTTTGAGTGTTATTAAAATGCACAAACACTGTGAGTCAGAAGTATCAATATTCAGTGCCTTCCACTGGTCCTCCATGAAAGTCTTGCTCCTCAAGTATCATCTTTGTGGTTTCCCTGCACTGTTACTTGCAATATCACGTTGTTGTGTGGAATGAATCACTTGAGAGCTTTGTGACTCTTTGTACTGTAACAGCTTCTAGAAAAATTCAAACTGGCAGTTTCTGTAATAAGGAATGAGGAAATACATTTGAATAGTACATGTGTTTTATAGTGCAAGGTCAGAGAGTACCCATACATAACAGGCCACAATGGGGAATAAGAGGGGATCTACGGATGTATGCATAACACATGAACATGAGTGAATTTTTTTTCACTCTCATTCTCTGGCATTTGCTGTCAAACCAAAGGGAAAAAAAATGCTGTCTCCTTTCTGTGTGACTGTAGGAGTTTTTGCTTCACAGAATATGGTTCAGAAACCACAGAAAGCAAATAGTGTGGCCCATAGCAATGGGGTGGCCCCATTTTTCTTGCACTAGTCACAGTGCTAAGGATCTGGCACAGATGCTCAAAGAGGCTGTGCTCCTATGCTGGCAGCCCCATGGTCATGGCCAGGATGGGGTAACTGTGCTGCTTCCAGTAGATTTAATCCAAAGAGCAGAGGGGCAGCACAGCATGGTGGGGTGATGAACCCTATCAGGGCTCAGCAGCAGCACTGGCTCCTAAGTGGCTCTTTGCTGCTGACAACTTGGTGTTGAAGTTTTAAGGGCAGCTTGCTGTCAGTGGAAGTAATATGACAAAAATTAGGTAGGCAAGAGGGATTAAAACATGTACAATATTGCAGAACTTGTTAGGCTCAATTACACGAGTCAGGAACTAGTGGAGTGTTTGAAGACCTGGAAATAATTCCAATTTGTCATACCAGGAGACTCCTTCCCAGAAACCGGCTGTGTAAGCAGAGGCAAGTCCACCATATGGAGAACAGATGTCTCAAGGGAGCTAAAAAGAAGATACTTTGCTAGTACTAAAAATATTCAGTATGAGGAGGTGATAACAAGTGCTTCTAAAGAAGAAACAATTATTTATCATTGAGTAGACAATTTTTACTGTTTCCTAGAACACAAACCTATATGCTTAAATAATCTCAGACTGCCAGAGTGAAGAGGCACTGATTCACAGCTTGGGTTGGAAACTATAATACTAAGCAGATTGCACATCTTGTTTAAGCATCTCATTTTGAAAGCATATTTTATCCCAGTCTGTATCACTGAAAAAAAAAAGACAAGAAGTCAGAAGACAATGAGTTATTGGTGTGCAGTTGTTTTAATGTACAAAGCAGTATGGTTGCCTTTGCCATTTGCAGCTTGGATGTTTTACTTTTTTCCCTTTAATTAGGAACTTTCATGAAGGTTGACTCAGTTTATAACTCAGTCTTGTTAGAATGGTATCTGTGAGAGCTGCCTTCAAGGACCAAATCTGCTAAAACATCAGGAATGAGACTTGGGAGAAGCACTTCATTGCTGTCTTTGGGTGCCTTAGGAGATGTGCTAAGGGAAGATCCAACTGAGCAAGGAAGCCCAAGGACTGAAGTGGAGCTCTGCAATGACTTGCTCTATAAGCAAAAGCATGCAGCTGCCTGTGTAGGTACCAGCCATGGTGCCTACACATGTCCCAGGTAGATGGCTGGGTTTCCTCCTGACAGAGCTGTTCTGCTTCCCAAGCAGCAGAACAAGAGCTATTGGCACAGCTGCTTCAGCTCCTGCTGAACTCTAGCAAATTACTGCAGGGAAAGATAAAGCAGTACCAGCAAGGTAGGGCCCTGTGGCTTATTTTGTGGTGCTGAGGTGAGAAGAACTGTAATAAGCTGTCTGCAACAGCCATTCATCTAATCTGTCCTTAAAAACCTCTAATGACTGCACTCCCCCAGTCCACAGAGGCAGCCTGCTCCTGAGCTTATATTTGATTATAGCTGGGTAGTTTGTCCTACAATCTAAGCTAAATCTCCCTTGCATCCTGTTAAATCTATTACTCCTTATGTCCACTCTCAGTGGACATAAAGATAACAGATTTTCATCCTCTTTACAGAAAAAAAATTTAAGGCTGTTATCCCACTCCCTTTGGACCTATCTATCTTCTCTTCACTAGACTAAACAACTCCAAGGTCTTTCAATCTCTCCTCACAGATCAGATTTTACAAACCTTGTAATACCCTTGATGGTCTCTCAGGGCTTTCTTATTTCATTTATGTCTTTTCTAAAAGGTGATGTCCAGTTGCTGGATGCAAAACTTGAGAAGTTCCCAATGTCATGAAGTTACCACCCAGCCCTCAGCTCTCACATCCACACGTGTGCCCTTGTGGGCGTCACTGAGGTCAGCTGGGGTGTGTTTACCTCCAGGTCTGTTGTGCTGCCTGGTTGGTCACACCTTGTTTCAATACGAGGCCTTTTGACCTCCTAGCACTTTGCATGTACCTCTCTTTGGTTCCATTTGTTGATTCTGGAAAAGCTCTCCAATTTTTCAGAGCTATTTTGAATTTTAATCCTGGGCTCCACTATGCTCACAATCCTCCTGGCTTAGTGTGATGGGCCGATTTTATAAGCATACTTTATTCCATTATCTGAGTTACTAATGAAAATATCAAACTGAAACTGGCCCCAAACAGACCCTGTTAAAAATGAATTTTCAGTTTGATGACAAACCATGAAAAGTTCAATCACTTGTGCGCTCACTAACTTATGATTTCATCTCACCTTAGCTGTCTGTATGAGAAAGTCATGAGGGACACATTCATACACCCCACTCAGTTGGGCAATTGCTATTTTAAAACTGTAAAAAAAATTATTAAATACACTGTCTTTTTCTGCTGATCAGTGCTGGAGTCTGCAGTGATCATGAGTCTGTAATGCACCAAGCACCCAAGGAAGCAGCTAGGAAGGGAAGGAGGAGAGCAAGCAGCGTCCTTTGCAGGGATCAGCCTCCTTCCTTCTCAGCCTGTATCTGCACATGGCTGCTCCAAACCAAAACCCAGCATCTCTGGTAGCCAACAGAGAGAGCAGCACCACCCACAGCCCTGGAAAGGCCAAGGGATTTTTGCCAATTCAAGGCGAGAAACATTCCCCTTGGTTCAAGAAAGGATTAACATTTCTATGCAGCCCTCGCATGAATGGGGAACCCTCCTTCAGTGGAGGAACTGTCAGAGGCAAAAGAAATATCCTCCTGGGAGAGCACAGGAGAAGATTGTGCTTTTCAGGCTCAAGCTTGAAGAGGATGCTGCAGAGTGACAGAATTTTCTTGCTAGGGAAGAGACAAGTAGTTTTTAGTACACATTTCGGTTGCACGGGGCTGAGTGCATACTGGGTGCCACGCCGGCTTCTGCAGCCACAGGATTCAGGACAGAGCCTTTTCTGCTGGTAGCTCTGGGCTATGTATGTTACACCTTTAGATTCAGTTTGATACTGCCTTTAGCCTGCTGGCCTCCTGCCAGTGCAGCTGCAGAGAAGTTGGGGAAGTTTGCTGTAATTTGCTTGGGAATTCTTGTGGAAAGTGAGTTTCACCTACTGCAGTATAAGGGGATAGGTTTAAGGAGTTTGGGTTTCTTTTTGTCCTGAAATGCTCATCCTGACTTAGAAGTAAGGTGGAGTTTAACATTAAAATATTCCAGCTTGAACATACAGGACAACTGGAAATCAGTGTTGAAGACTGTTCAGAAAATGCACTGAACTCATGTCCCAGATTGAAACAAGGTAAATGTTACTTTAACAAAGATCCTGTGGTTGTTGCTAATACCAGTGAAGAAGAAGATACTCTCAACCCAGATTTTGGTGGACACTCTTAAAAAGCACCAAGATGGGTGTCCTAGTCACTGCTCAGCCAGCAGCACAAGCTCAGCCTGAGTTGGATTTAAGGCAGCCTTGCCCACATGCTGCCTGGCCAGCAGCCAGTCTTCCCCTGCCTTCAAGGAGTGAAATCCTGGCACTAAAACCTCTGCAGCCCCAGATGCTACACCTTTCAACTGCAATAGAGGTCTATGAAGCCTAGAGGAAGAGGACCGCAAGGGTATGGATAATTAAAGTTAGAGACACAGTAGACTTTTATGAGTTTCCTATCAGGAAAGCATAAGTGATGTTTTAGGTTTTCAAGAATACCCTAACTCAGCATTTTGCTGCAGCAGGGTGGTCACTGGGCTTTGGACTGCAGCCCAGCCAAACAGAATGGAGCTTTTCGTCAGTTAAACTCCAAGAAGGGAATAATGATCTCAGAGTTTTGTATTTATCATTGGACTTGGCCTCCTGACCCTCCTAAAGAAAGGCAATGACTTGAAACAGTTTTCACAAAGCCAGGATATAAATGGTTGCAGTGAAAATTAACTTTATCCTGATCTTTCTCTTTTTTTTCCCCCCAGATACACAATTTCTATTATGTTTGGATAAATCTTGCCCCTCTGGTTCCCTCAGAATAGTCAATGCAATTCTCCACATTGGAAAGCTATGCTGGCCCAAAGATGTCACTGTCTTGGCAATGGCTCACACAGCCCCAAACAGGGCTATGTGGAGTTATGTGGAGTTTTGCATGATTCAGCAGCAACAAGTGTGAAAAGGCTGAGACTTCTAGCACTCGCCTTTCCTCAACCTTTTCATATCCTGGCACTCCCTGTGAGCATTGCTGGCTGCAGATATTTAAAACGCAAAAAAGAGTGAGTACTGAAGTCAGCTTTTTTTTTTTTTTTTTTTTCCCACTTAGCATTTTTCCTTCCTTTTTTATTTAGTCAGATATTTATGCTTTTATGGACATGAAAATCTTCCCCTGGTTTATTAGCACCAGCATGGAACATCTTGCTGTCCTAGCAAGTGCTGTGCAATGATGAGCAATACTCCTTGTCCCAGCAGCCTTTCTCCTCATGGCAGGCACTTTTTCCCCTTACCAAAGAAAACACGTATGGTTTCTGTGGTGAAAGCACAGGGGTTTTTCTGTCACATTGTGGGTGCACGTTCACCATGGTAATGCACAAGCACTGGCTAAAGCAATGAGGTATCTTATATGTTCCCCTTAAAAGCTGCAGTATACCAAGAGGTCTTTACATTTTTTTCAGAAGGCTGGACATTACTGTTCTTTGAAAACCTAAAGACCTCCACATAAAAAACCCTCAAAACCACAACATAAAAAACTCTGAAAAAAGGCTAAGGGATTTCTATGCTTCCCAGGACACCTATGGAAAATTGAGACAAAATCTTTTCATGCTACACCTACAAAAGCATGCTACAAGATTCCTTTATGCCTGCCACAGTTAAAGCTCCATGTTTCATCCTTCTAGTATAATTCTTCTGGTATGAAATAGGGGCAAGATCTAGGTAACCTAAAACAAAACTAAATTGGGACTTCAGACTCAAAAATCCACTTGATCCTAGGCTGTGATTTAGTCTCCAGGGTTGTATTTTCCAAAGAGGTACTTAAATTAATTGGGTACTTCCCAGGCCACTGGCACCTAACTTCTGACATCCACATGTCCCTCAGGCACAATAGAAATTGTTAATCAATGTTAAATTAATTTGGTGGTGACTGGAGGTTTTGAGGAGGGGAGTTCTGAGAGTCAAAACCACTTGACAGGCAGGATTTCTGTCCACCTGCATTGGCTGCCTTGGCAGAGGTGCCAGTGATTAAATGGACAGAGCCTCATCTCTCAGGCAAAGATGACTTTCCAGGTGCCCAGTGAACAGCATTGCTTGCTGCTGAATGCAGAGCTGAATTCACTTGCAGATGAAAGCAAATTCACCTACAATTCCAACAGTGAAAGAAATCACATGCTTGTTTTTAATATATAATTGTATAATTGGTTTTATTCTTCTTTCCCACAACATACACAATTGCTGGAAATTCTTTCCTGTGCACGATCTTTTCTTTTTCTGTTTATTTGTTCTTATTCAAAGCTAACAGCTGGTTTTACCTATGAGAACCAGCTCACAGATGCACTGCAGGATATAAAGCACATTTATGATAAGACACCTGATAAATCCCTTTATGTTCCATATCTTTCCTGTAGAGATATGGGGAGGGGGCGAGGGGAGAAGGAGAAAAGACCTGTCTTAGGATGATGTCATGGCTGTCGGGCACATCTGCCCCAAATTAAATTGCCATCTAAAGGGCTTATTTCTCAAACATATTTCTTTTCAGCTTGGAAGAAGACATAAAGCAGTGTATCCCTTCAGTTTGCATTTGGGGAGTCTGAAAATTCGGGATCACACTCCACAGTATGCCAGCAAGATTTACTAGTGCTGAGCCTCTCAGGTGATGATGCTGTACAAGTTACATGAAAAATGAATCTTTATTGGTTCCTTGATTAAGTTGTGACTCCTAATAAATCTTCCAGAGACATCAAGCCTGTCTTGCTAAAAGCTTAAGGGACCTTTGCAAAGCCCTCTAAGAAGGTGTGAGAAAGAGGTCTCATCTGTGAGAAAAAAGCTTTAAAAAGTTAACCTGTTTGAATTTTAAAATATTCATTCTCAATCTTTCACAGTAAATTCTATGTGCATGCCAGAATTGGAAGACAAAAATGCAGAATGCATAGAAATAAACAACAATTAATGAAACCAAGAATGAAACATTTGCAAATAGACTGCTTTGTCTTGCTGCTGTACCATCCCCACCCCTCCCCTCCCCGCCCCGCCAAAAGGTAACAGGAAAAAGGAAGAGGAGACATGAAAGGCAAGTATTATTTTTAATACTTTCTGTGGAATCTTTTCCTATGAAGGCACTCAGCCTCTATGGTTTGTGGGTGAACAATAGGAGGAAAATGCTGGACCAGACAAAATCCTCGTGCTCTTGCTGCCTCTTAGCGCCAGCAGCAGGTGTCCTCAAAATACTCATGATGGCAAAACCCTGTGGAACAAGGGAACCTTTTTTTTTCTCCTGAGCAGACCCCCTGGACCTAGAGGCCATGAGAGATCTGCACATGTGTGTGGCATCTGCTGCACTGGAGGAAAAGATGCAGCACATGCCACACACATGTGCAGCCTTGTAACTGCCTGGGCAACCTGTGTTGCCTCTTTCTAAGCCCCAGCCAAACAGCATAAAAACACAGCAAAACCTGTCAACCCATCCAGAAACCATGGCCCTGGTTTTCCATCATTCCAGTTGGTGGAGTTATGTTCATTTACACCAGCTGAGGAACTGTTCCTACATTTCCACCTGGTTCCTGAAGATTTATATACTAATTCCCCACAAAGCATTACAATAGGTAAAAAAATTTGCCTAACTAGGTCCACAAGCCCTATTTCATAAGTGAGTTATCTCAGCCTTGCTGGGTCAGATCTTACTGGGAGGACGATACATCCAGGGCTGTCATGTAAATCATTTCCTTTTGAATACTTACGTTTAATCAACTTCAGACCTTGTTTTGGACACATTGTATGTTTCATAAGCTGAAGAACTCTCTATGATTAAATCCTTGCCTCCTGACCCCAAAATACATCTGAACAAAATTGTCCCATCAGGAGTTCAGATAATTGCTTGGCCTTTCCTGTCAGTCATAAACCAGACAGATGCAACTTTTTTGGACACTTCTCCACACTTGAATGTGCTTTTCAAACATATTCCAAACAGCGTAAGAGAATAGGAATGGTCGCTTTTATAAATGTGTGGTAGTTCATATGCTTAAGCAAAAAAAACAGAGACTCTCTTTGCTGGTGCCATATGTATTATTGTGTGATAAAAATTTACCAGCATGTAGTTCTGCAATTATTGTTCTTACAGCTCCATTAGTCTTAAATCTTATTTATTACTGTAGACTTTTTTCTTTCATTGGAAATCCCAGGCTCTCCCTTTTCTTGCGTGAAAGCTTACAAAGCACCGAGTAGTCCAGGCACAGTTTGAAGATTCCATCTTTCTCACACCCAGAGACATTGTGTTTAGGAGTAGTCCTTCTGCTCCCACACACAGACGCCTTCTGGACCTGCAGCCATGCAGTTCTGTGGATGCAGTGGAGATAGCCAGGGGCTGACCCAGCAGGACAGGGGCACTGAGAGAGGTTCACACCCCCTGCCTGGCCACGGCACTATCCCCCTCAGAGGGCTGCAGCTCACAACAGGCACAGCCCAAAGTCCTAATTGAGGGCTGAGCTGGGACACTGCCCAAGCACTGATGGTGTCAGCAGGGAAGACATAGCATGGACTCTGCAAAAGCAGGTGAAAATTTTCTGTTGACTTCTGAGGGCACCACGATTTTTTTTCTCCTCATTCTCCTTGACAGCCTGCTCGTGTACACAGGAGAGCTTGGAGAGGTGAGAAAAATTTGCTGGAGGAAGCCTGGAACATATCTGCTGATGAATGGCAAGTCACCCCATGCACTTGGATGGAGCTAAATCCTGAACAATGAGAAGTATTACAAATATTCAGACATCACAGACAAGGGTTTACAGAGATCACAGTCTTCAGTTGAAAGCCTGGGAATTCCTCAAGGAGAAGGTGTGGTCTGGGGCAATGCGTGCGAGCCAAGAACTTCCCAAGTGCCTCTGTAACTCTCAAAATCTGAGAAGAAAATTAAGTTCATGGGCAAAACACACTGTGAAAATGGAGAGCAGGCTGCTACACTCATCAGTAAGTTGAAAGAACGGAATGTATGTGAATGTTAGAAAAGAAAAATCATTAAAAGTTCATTTTACATCAAGAAGAAAACTTTCCAAGGAGCAGAAAACAAGGACCTGCAGGGCTGGGGTGCCACAGATGAACCTCCTTTCTGCACCTGAGTCCTGGCTGCACAAGCAGAGCTGCAGAATCATAAGCATCATCTCACAGACCATTTGGATGCTAAGCCTGCGTGTAGTTCCTGCAGACAGACAGGCTCTGTTAGGCATTACTGTGCCTGGTTTTGTTGCCAGCTTCTTGGTGGTTTGACAAAAGTCATTGCTATCTAGCGGAGGTGACAAAACTAGACATAACATGACTCCATCCGCCACAGTTGTGGTGTAGCACTTTACACCTGCAGCAAAGAGTAATCTGGAAACAAAACTGGTGTTTCTGACACTAGCGAGTGACACATAGGGCAGCGTTTGGCTCCAAGACAGTCTCATATACGTGCCCAGGTCTGTATGAGTTACAGAACTGCTCCTGAAGCTCATACTGGCTTTTTCATTTTGCAGGGTATCTTCATGAGCCTGTAGTCTCAGGCAGAGCTCACACAGGGTTTACAAAGCTGTCCTGTGAGGACATGGAAAAGAAGAATGAATCATTGGAAAAATTGTATTCTCTGTGGGAACACCTGCAGCAAAGCCCACAGGGGTCTCCTGGGTAGCTGCTGCACCCATCAGGTTGCCAAGACCCCCAGACCAGCTCATACTGAACTGCTTCTCTCCAAACTTTTCACTTTTTCCAGACTTATGCTAAGTCTAGGAAAATAACTTTCAATTTTTTATATCTCTGCATTTCTCCTCCTCACTGTTGTGAGAAAACCCCTTATCTCATAATTCTGCTGTGCTGTGTGATTCAGGTTGGATGCCCACTGTTTCAGTTTCTACCTTCTTGTTTCCTCACCACGGACGCTCTCCTGTCATTCCTGCTGGATCCTTGCAGCATGCAAGGCAAGTGTCATACGGGAAAATCAGTCTGTGGTCTCCTGCTTTGGGGACTGCAATGAGCATGTGGAACAAATGAACACAAAAAAGCGGTCAGAAATTTTTGGAAAGTGGAGGCACTCCAGCAGAACAACCCCATGGGCGGCGACGCCCCAGGGAACGGAGACAAGTTGAGGGAACCATCCTCGAAAAGGCCCGTGTGATTGTCACAGCGGCGCTCAGGGACACTCAGAGCGGGGAGTGCATCTGTATGTCCCAACTGGATCGCAACTGGATCCCAACCGGGAGAACCCACCGGAGGGGTGGGGGAGGGGCTCCCGGGGGCCGCCCGCGAGGCTCGCTCCGGCCGCCAGGTGGCGCTGTCGTCCCGGGCACGGCCCGGCCGCCATCGGGAGAGGGCAGGGAGCGAGGCGGCACCGGAGCGGTACCGGAGCAGTACCGGAGCGGTACCGGAGCGGCAGCGGGCGGGCACCGGAACAGCACCGGGGGGGGCATCGGAACGGCACCGGAGGGCACCGGGGAGCACCGGCGGGGGCATCGGAACGGCACCGCGGGGCACCGGGGCGGCTCCGAAGTGGGGAGGCTGTCCCGGTAACTGCGGGGAAGGGGCCGCCCTTACTCTTCTGTGCTCACTTTCCCGGCTGGGGGGTCGGAGCACGCCGGGCTCCGCGGGCCGCCCGTAAGCTGGAGGTGCGAGGAGGAGGTCAGGAAACGGGAGCAGAGTCCGTACGCCCTGTGTCCCCTCAAAGCCCGTGCACTCCTCAGATGTTGGCCTCAAGGAAAAGTCTGCTCGGAGCCTAAGTGCTAGTGCCACAGAGGGCATTTCGTGTCACCCAGTGGTGACACCCCTCAAGTGCCAGTACGGTGCCTATTTTCACTCAAACATCTCCCTCCGTCATTCACAGACTGCCCGGGTTTTCACTTGGATGCTGCTAGTTCATTTGGAGTGATGCATGGAATGACTCGGTGACCACCTGAGCAGCAATTTCTCTTGGAAGAAAAAGCCTTATCCTCACGCAGTGCCTTGTGCAAGCCTCTGAAATACATAATGTAGTCCAAGCACGGTGCTTTGGTTGTACTTTTAACCAGCTCTCCATAGAAAAGCGTATTTCTTGTCTCTTTGCTCTGATAATTTAGCCTGTGCTGGTGGCTCTGAGTTTACATCTCTGCTCAAAGCACACACAGCATCTTTGTTTGGTGAGGGCTTACTTCAGTTAGAGACATTTGGGACTGAAGCAAGCCCACCACTCAGAAATCCTTCAACAGTCCAGACACGGCCCCCCAAAACTGGAGACCAGGTCCCCATCCCAGGTCTTTGCAGTCACCAAGCCCAGCTGGCATTTCATTGCCCACCAGTTTTCTCCACAGCTCACTGTGATGGGCCCTGCCAGGTGATGTGCTCGGCTCCATTCCCAGGCACCTCATCAAAGGGCAGCCCCTGACATTTTCCAAACACCATCTGCTAGTGTTTATTTTGGCCCTTCTACAGGTGTTTCCAAATTATTTTGTGGAAGAACATGGAAAACATGGTTTAGGGCAACCTGTTGAAGGAACTGTGAGACTGAAGGTGAAAACTCCCCAGGTGACATCTGCTCTTTGTGCAGCCCCAGTGCTCCATCCTGCCTTGCTCTGACCCTCAGTATAAATGTGCAGTGCTGAGTCCCTCAGGAGAGGCAAAGCCCATCCACAGTCCTCAAAACAAGGGCTTAGGAGTTTATACAGAATGCAACCTCTGCTCTGGAAAACCTGTGACTTTGGAGACAAGTGGGATTTGGGGAGGCTGAAAATGCAACAAGAGAAACAGATTTTCTTCAGATGTGTGGATGCTGTTGTAGGCTTCATGAGCCACCAGTAAAAGAAAAATGAAGTTATTTTAGTAAACAACAATGGACATGTAAGCATTGAAAGGTGAAGTCAGAAGTTTGGAGTCAGTTTGCATTTTAACAGACACAGAAATAACAATGAACCAAGGAAACATGCTTGTTTATAAGGCTGCCTAAGCAAAGCCATACAAGTCAGACAGAGAGCCATCAAACTCAGTTATGCTGAATAATATCCTATTACTCCCTGGACAAATAAGGTAGTCCTCACTGGAGCTATCAAGGAATACCATTGCATAAATTATATACAATTCTGAACTTGTTTTTTAAACATATGCTTTTCGTGGGAGTAGGAAATCCATTACATTATTTTTGGTAATGTCCTGTGTTTCTATAGTTCTGATAAAGCTCAGTCTGTGAAATGTTTCTTCAACTACCTCAAGGCAAGTGCTGACATTACCAGAAAGCAAGCAGTGCTAAAGAAAGAAATGTACATAAGTGAAAGCCTGGACTTGGACTACATGTGATGAAATGGAAGATGCCCAGACAAACATTAAAGTATTTCTGCTGACTTACCGTGGAACTTTGTCCTCCTGCTGAAGGACTACTGCAGGATTTCAGGCACAGTTGAGTCTTGATGAATTGTGAGGCAAAATTTGATTTTGATTAATTGTTTGGTAAGTTCTAAAAATTGCATACACACAGGGGAAGTCTCCCTATAACATGCATTTCTCTGGTTTCCATTCCTTGTCGTGCTGCTGTTGGGGATATTGAACACCTCCAGTTGTGGAATCCCTGCTCCGGGAAAAGGACAATGTCAACTAATCACGAGCAGTGCTGAGATTTATAGAGAAGTAAAGACAACTTCTGATATTAAGCAAAGAAAACTGAGCTGGATAAAAAGCTTGCTTGAGTAAAATGAAGTTTTATTTTTCTTTTTTCATCTTCTTCTTCCTCGTTTTCTTTCTCAAGCTTAACAAAAAAAGAAAAATAGAAAATCCTCACTGATTGCATCCAGCTGTTAAAATTTTATGATACCGAGATTCCCAGTTGTCATGACCACTTCATGTAGTTTAATATGCAGTCATATTCTTTTCAGTTTCATTTTCTTCCCCAACTTTAGTTAATAAAACACCTTTCAGACAGCCTGTTCTTAGCAGTTATAGAGTGCCTGGTCTTCTTTTATAAAGAGAAGGACTGTGTGCGGCTATACCTTGGCACATGAGAAAGTTAAACTGCAACCATAATTCCCATTACTGTCAGTGAGAGCAAACACTGATGAAAAGGCACTGCAGGCTGAACAGCAGCAGGTTTATTCTGATCACTGTAGACCAGCCCTGCAATAAAAAGGTCAGCTCTCTGCCCCAGTGACTCCCCATGCTTGTGGATGGCTTTGGGCCCATGCCCAAAGTGAGCAAATCTCTCCAAACTTCAGCCATTCAGAGGCAAACCAGCACCTCCCAAACTATTGTACCTTTATTCCTTTTGATCCACAGCGAGCATGAGGGTTGATGTCTACACTGTTTGCACAGTTTCAGGTTGGCTTTTATAAAGGACTTTTTTGCTGTTTGATTGGCACAGATAAAATACCCAGGATAAAGGCCATGCCCATAATTTTACTTGTAAATGCACTAATATTCTACCATCACTCCCAGTTCCCTCCTGACTCACTGGTGTCTGCTCACACCAGCAGCCTTGCATGTATAGGATGTGTGGAAATGATTCCCCATGCCAGGGCAGCACTGGCATCAGTGGGGAAGAAGAATACTCTGCTTTACTTTACTTCTGCTTTAGAGCTCTTTGTTTGGTACAGCACACTGGCATTGCCCTGGCTTGCTGCCACTGCTTCTGTATATAGAAAAAACACCACTATACATTAAGAAAGAATAAATGTACCCATCAGCAGCTCAAGGATCAGACTGGCTGATTTAATTAATCCCAGAACAAGCATTTTAAATAAGGGAATTAAGAATTGTGATTAAGCTGCAAAGGAAACAAAATATGCTACAGGCAAGAGGGTTTTGCTGTGCTCGAGCTAGTGAATGCTTCTTTTTGAGCCTTGGCATTCTTTTGTGTAAGTCTTTTGCCTTTGTGGTGTTGAAAATGGTTTGAGGAATCTATTTAATGATGCAGTTTTATATAATAGGTAACCACATTACTGCATTAAATACAAAGCACTCAGAGGAACTGAAAATGAACTTGTTGATTTCCTAAGAGGTAGCACTGATAAACACTTGGGTCAACCAATACATTTTGTGGACAATGGTAAAGGGAATATTATCTTCTGACATGCTTAGCTTGAGGAAGCTTTATTCTTCCTATGCCAGTATTTATAGTCATAGTTTAATAGAAAGCCTCTAATGATAACATCTTACTGCTGGTTTAATCATCTTTTACTGAACAAAATAGCCGAGTTAATTTGGGACCTATAGAGGATGGACCCTATGGCTGGCTGAGATAGGAGCATGGAGGCTCCTGGTGGCTGCTGGCAGGCATGGGACTGTGTTGTAGCACTGCCCCTTGGAGAAATACTTCAACTGTTTTCCAGGGAAAATCATCAGCTTCCATTTGCTGTGCCAGCCTCTCTTGTGACAGGGGTAGGAAAAGTGGCTTTTCAAAATTGCAGGTATTTTAAAATGCAAAAAAAGAAATGTAAAGGGAAAGGAACACTTGCAGCATGTAGGGATGTTTTCTGAGGTGGAGTAGAATTCACATCAAGTCCCTTAATTTATTGGGGAAGATCCAGCTGACAGCTAATCTTTTGATATAAAACCACTGCCAGCTTGCCTTTTCCTGTCTTTCCTTGATCCCCTCCTCCTCCCCTCTATGCCTTTCACTCCCTCCTCAGTAAACCAAACAAAAAGGAAGGTAAAAAGAGTAGAATTACCATGACAGCTGTCACCATCACAGAATTCAGCCTGTGCCCCTTCTTCCACTGCCACCATCCTTAGACATTTCTCTGGACAAGGGAATATCCCCAGCCTGAGGACTGCTGCAGCCTGTCTCCTTCCACTATCAAAGCATTGCCAAGGGTCAAAATGAATTTTATACTTCCCAGGAGTTTGTTTTGTTTGCCAGAAGCTATTCCATTGGCACCTCCCTGGTTTGCATCCGTATGCAGTGATCCTCCTGCATTGTTCCTGAAGGGTTTCTCTGGGGCAAATGGCTCTAGGTCCTGGTCTGGGAAGGCAAGAAGCAACACCCAGTGGGCTCAGCAGAGCTAGCACTGGTGGATTGCTTTGAACTAATGTAAGGAAAAATTAAACTTTCCCTGCCAAGAAAATAATTTAATAACAGTGGCATGGTGGGAAGCTGATCCTGTCCTGAAGAGTTTGTAGCTGAAACAAGGAATGAGGCAGAAACAACAGTAAGGAGAGACACAGTGACACTCCTGAGGTAGTGTGAGTAGGGATGAGATTGGTACCCACATCTTTGAGGGGTTGGATAAGTGCTCGTTTTCTCCCCAGAGCAGGTAACAGAATGGTAACCCAGACATCTTGAAGTCATCTCAAGGTCTGTGAAAAAACCCAGCTGCCATGCTCCAAGTGGCCATGCAGTGCTGAAGTGACAAGAGCAAAGTGAAGGAAAAAGAGATGGGTGAGAAAGGAATCGTAAAATAAAGGGATGCAAATAAATTTCTTTGTGCTGTTAGGCCAGACTGCAGTGATGCAACACTTCATACAGAATCCTTCATCTTCTTTTGAAAGGAATTTGCCCTATGTTCCCATCCCTCTCCAGTCAGAACGTGTGGTTTTGATCATTCATAACAGCAAGCATCACTTAAAAGCACCAGCCTGAGTGAAACCAAAGATGGAAGTCTGAGCTGAGGTATTCACCCCCCAAAAAGCCCAAATGTCCGGGTAAATCTAGCTTATCAAAACTGTAAGTATTCTTATATAGAAGGAAAAAATGCAAAAAAAAAAAAAAAAAAAAAAAAAAAAAAAAAAAAAAAAAAAAAAAAAAAAAAAAAAAAAATTTTTTCNAAAAAAAAAAAAAAAAAAAAAAAAAAAAAGCAAAAAAAAAAAAAAAATCAGCAAATTATTTCACCTTTTTTCTAAAATGTGAAGTTACTGTACATATATCAGCTCCCACACTTTCTGAAGCAAAGAACAACCCTAGACATGTGGCCACTCAGTATTAAAGACAAAAAATAATGTAATTCAGCCCACAATTTGAGGGCTGAATCCTGCTGGATCTGAGTTCCTTTTGTGTCCTATAGAATTAGGAATTGTGGATTTCAAAGGAAAAATGCTGAGTATCCTCCAGGGCTGGTTCATAGTCTTCTGACTTGCCGAAAGTCAGACTAAAAAGAAAACAACGAATTAAAGTCCCACAAAATTCCTCAGAACAAAGAAAACTGCATCGAAGCAACAACTTTCACTTTTACCCCCTCAAGAGCTGAAATAAGCAGGCACTGAGGTGGTAAGCAGTTCTCATCCTGCCACCAGCAACAGGATATACATTCTTTGGAAATGACAGAAATTGTCTGATTTAGCAGAGTAGCTGAACAAATTAGAAATGATGGTGTGAGTGGGGGTTTGGTTTATATAGCTGGAGTTCCAAGAGAGAAATACAGATTATGACAGGTTAATGGAGACTGTGACATTCCCTATACATGTAAATAAACACTGAATTTGAGAACCTCTGTTTTCCCCAAGCACTAGTAAATAAAAGTATAACAGAGACTTCGTGTAAAGTAACCATATGCTTATAATTATACAAACATTGTGGATCCCCTGTGTGAAATTTCACATCTTTATTGCATCTATTTTAATGTTTACAAAGTTAGCAGTAATTTTTCAAAATCAAATCTATCCTAAACAGGAAAAACTATTTCCTACATCGTTTTAATTTTCTACACCAGAGCAAATGAAAGCAGAATTACTGCAGCGAACTTCTTCCCTTTCTCCTGATCTACATGCTGCAATTTGTTTTCCTGATGTCAGGATGTGTTTTGATGCACCAAGAATGCAGGACTGGCTTCATTTTCATGTCCATATATTAAATTTTTAACTGTAAATGGGAAACAATGTGGTTCTAATCTGAAACAGTGACAAAAATGCAGAGAGCTTGCAGAGAAACAAAGTTGCCACTGGTTTGTGGCAAAATAAAACACTGCAAAAAGCAACAGTGACGCATAGGGTTAGCCCCGCTCTTTCTCCCGACTTTTCTTGTGAAAAGACTAACCGCCGAAAGCAGGAGAAAAGGAAGAGAAATGGGAAAGCCTGTCCCCACACCGTGGGGCTGCACAAACCTCCACTGAGCCGGAACACGGGACACTCCTCTGGAAGAGCTCTGCGGGCTGTGGGGCACTGGGAGAAGTGCAGATCCCTTGCGGGATGCTTGGAAAGTGAAACAAAACTTTCTTTGGAAGACCACAATGCAGAAGGTACTTCAGACTCTCCTAAAGCAACCCTATTTATTTGGATATGCTCCTTTGTCTCCTGTTAGTTCACACACCATAGTTTTCGTGGTAAAAAATCTTGATCTGCTTAGACTTTTGAGGTTTTTGTTGACGGTTTCAAGATGGGGCATGCTGAAATAAACAGGTTTAGGGAAAAAGGATGGTTTTCTGTGTTAAGGAAAAAAAAATTAAAAGTAGCTAATGTGATGGCCCAGAATGCAGGCAGCAGAGAGGGAATTGGTGCTCCATCTCAGACGATAGTCTCAGCCAAGAGCAGGGCAGTCTGGGCAGGAGGGAGACAGAGAGACAAGCTGACCCATTGCCCATAAGAGAAGATCCATCTGGGCAAGGGGAAACAACTCCTGGGCCAAAATATAGCTACTGAAAAATAAGTGTTCCTGCCAGTGTGAAGCACTGAAAACCAACTTTTTCAGGAATACTGCAGAGAAAATTAGAGGTGCTAAAAATGCTGAGGCTAAAAGGATAAGAATTTAGTACCTTAGAACCATGGCCTTTGAAAAAAAAAAAAATCCCATTTTCAAAGCCAAGGCTTGTGGAGGCTGGTGTTTTGCTGAAAACCAGCACATATGGACTTCACGGGCATTTTGGAAAATGTGCTAACCACTGTGCTGGTAGGAATCCCTGCCCCCTGATTATGTGGTGTAACCACGGCCTTTTTGGAGCCTATTGTGCTAAAGTGGGAAAAAGCCCATAGTTTGAGGGGGTACATTTTCTAGTCATCCTAATAAAGAATGATTTTAGTTCGTAGGAAAAAAAAAAAAAAAAATCCCACAATAGATTGTTCCTATTAAAATGAGCATCGACCTAGATGCAAAGAAAAGAAAAAATACTAAGGAGGAATGTCTACAAACTGATCAACTCTGTACTCATATCCCTTACACACCACAGTAAGTCTTAAAAATGACCACAAACCATGGGTGAAATGAGTGATGCTTACGTCTTGGCTTGACCACTTTGCAGGGATGAATTTTAACCTCTGACATTCTTCCCCAACATGGCTGCTCATATTATGGTTATAGCAAGAGAAATTTCCATTAAACTTCCAGATGAAAGAAATTGCATTTGATTTGGACTGCTTCCTGACTTTCAAATTTGCCTCCATTCATTTATACTTTTCCCCAGAACTGCAAATTCACAGAAAGAAAAAATGTGAAAGAAAAGTATGTGCGCTAGTGCAAGCAAATTAATGAAACTAGTTTTAAAACTGCATTTTTGCAGTCTCCAAATTGCTTTAATTCCGAGAAACACATTTGAAATTCAAATAATGTTACAAAATATGTATAATGCAATTATGAGCTGAAATCTGGCCAACTTTTATTGTTGAGAAAACCGGAAAGGAAACAAGTTTTTAAAACACTATTCTTCTTTTCTGGTGGCTGCTATTATTTTAGTCTTTTTATTGTTGCTGCCATTATTTCACTCCTTGCCATGCACTGAAGCGGGAATCCCAAGTGTCCCACAGGCACTGATTCATTCTTATGATGCCCCACGAAGTACCCACTCCTGCCTGCAGTTCCCAGGTCCAGTTCCACACAGTATTCTCAGGGACAATCAAAACCAAAGCTTCTCAAGATGGCTCAGTATATTCAAGTCCCTCTCAGTGACCTGACTGTTGTTCCATGAGGTGCCACGATTGTTATATCCCCACAGTTCTGTACTCTGTCATTCCCTTAAGTGACTGTCTTAGCAATTAGCTGTATTGAACAATGGCATTGTCTTCCAAAACGGCACGGGAACAATGCTGAGCAACCTAAAGCTTTGAGAAACGGGCTGGAAAGCAACACTGCCTATTTATGGCTGTTACTGCTACCTGTGTGCACCCTCACCCACTGAGCAACAGTCTCAGGGTGCTACCAGGGGGCATCTGCCTTAGCAAGGCCTCAGCCTACACACTGCCTGAAAGATCAAAAGAGCCAGAGGAAAGGCTCTCTTAGCTGGAGAGGGCTTCAAGTCAGGCCCCTGATAAAGAAGTGACAGTGCAAAGAGCCATCCAAGTCAATTTTAGAGGATGTGTTAAAACATGCAAAAGCAGCAGGTAGAAATTAAATCAGGCTGATGGAAGTTACTCTTGAGACCTTGCAGCTTTGCATTAGTATGAAACCACCTCCCCTTGGGAGATGAGGAGGCCATGGGAGGAAAAAGCCGAGAACAAAGAGGAAAGAGGAGAGACAGACCAAGAGACAAAGGCAGGAAGGGAACAGACACTCTGGGAGCACCAGAGGGGACCCTGGAAACCAGCGGAGTGAGAGTGGGAAAGGGCAGCCGTGCAGCAGCAGCATTTGGGACCACAAGGAGGGGATGTGGGAAGTGGGAACAATATCAGAAAAGAAAAACAGGACAATGAAATACAGCAGGAGAGAAAAGAAAGAGCCTGGGGGACTAGGGTTGGGCAGAAGTTGACGGAGGAGAAACTGGAGCTGGGCAGCTGATTGGAGATAGCCGGCAGGAGCATGGAATAAGTGAATAGGACACAAAAGGGGCAGAAGGAAACAAAAAAATGTGATGATAAGGCTCCGGAAGGAACTGGGTCATGGCAAGAAAAAATAGCCAAAATGCTAAGTACAGAGCAGAAAGGATGAGAGTGGCAAAGAGGAGCAGAAGCAACAAAAGTGAGGCATCAGAGAAGAGAAGCCAAAGGGACGGGAGGAGGGGGGACAATCCCAGTGCAGAAAGCAGCTGATGAAAAGGGAGGTTAGTGGTCAGGAGGGTGTCTGTGAAGCCAGAGGATAGACAAGAGGAGTGAAAGCACAATAAATAAAAGGGGGTGAAGAAATGGGAAGGAATGAAGTGGAAATTGGTTTTGCAGAACACTTGCCTCATTTCTGCACTGTCACTGATACTTTTTTGTAGCCTTGTCTCTTCACAGTTCATCTGCCAGCATCTCGCAGTACATCTATCCTGCTAAAAAGAAGCCAAGGCAATGACGGGCCCCATTCTCTAATCCCAGCTGTATTGTGTGTCCCACATCCACATGGGCACATCCAAATGGCCATCTAGGGACAGCCCCTGGCACAAGCCATAACTTGTAACAGGCTTGGGTATTGGCTGGGAAAGTGCTAGTTGGCATGTGCCAAAACCACGCCAGAGAGCTCTCTAAGCCATGTGTGGAGGGCTGCAGGATAGTGTGAGCTCCTGTCTTGGAATTATCTTTTTTTTGTAGTAGAGATGCATCCTGGTTCACTTGGAACCTGAGCCTGTCACTTCCTTTGAATGTTTCCCTTGTGTTCCTCATAGTCCCTAGTACCTCTCTGTAGGAATGCAGTGCGACAAAGCACCCTACAGACAAACTGGGATGTGCCAGGCTAGAAGCCTGCTTCATATGCCATGTCAGGGTCTGCCTTACCTCACTGATCCTGTGTTGCACTAGTAGTGGTGCCAAAAGCCCAGGCATGAGCTGCTCTCCCTTAATGGAAAATGAGAACAGGGAAGAAAAAGACAAATCCACAAGTCCAGTGTATGACTGCATGAAGAATGGCAGCTGATGGAGGAGCATGGTCAGAAATTTCAGATTCAATGTGGGATGAATGCCACATTTCCTTTATTTACTGTGGACCAGGCTTTCACAGCTAAACACACATAACCTCTTACTGGAATGAGAGGAAAATCCACCAGTGGCAGAGCTGGAGCAGATAGGAGAGGTAGGAAGAAGTGGACAATGGGCAATCAGGAGAGGAAAGGAGGAACACTCAGCACAGGGCAGAGAAAAGCCACATAGGGAAGTGGAAGAGGGTGGTTTGGGGCTGCCTGCAGCAGCAGTGACATGGTTCAGGCAGGAGGATGACAAGGCGAAGGAAAAGCAAGTGATCAGGACAGGTAGAGTAATGCAAGCTTGTCACTATGCTTTGACCATGGCTGTGAACCCTAGACAGGTGGCTGGATTAAACCATTGGAGAACTGACACCAGTTTTATGCTGAAGGATGCACCTCTGGAAAGCCAAATGAAAAGGGGTGGGTGAATTTCTGAATCCTTGTACTTCTGCTCCACTGCTGTCTTTTGCATGACCAGGACAAGGTAAATGTGTGCCCTGCTTTGAGGAATCTTTCCTGCCTGCCCCAGGCTACCCTGATTATCTTTACAGTGTTGCCTGCCCAGGAGTGCCTAGCACTGCCTTTTGCCAGGCCTCAGCCTGGCACTGTGCTCCACTTGGGCTGGTCCCCTCTTGGCAGCTGATTTGCAGATTTTGAGACAAGGACAATGGTCTCTGGCTTTTCCTATGCCTTCCCTTCCTTCTCTTGTGGGTGTCAGAGCCTGCCTCAAGGCTGCTAGCTAGATGGGCCCTGGCACATCCCAAGGTGAGAGCCTCACTTGCCACCAAATTCTCCTTCTTGTAAGACCCCTGCTTTGTGCCAAGTTTTCAGGCACATAGCACGGGAATACAGACAGCCTCAAGTAAAATCATTACCATCGAACGAATCTGCCCACACTCAAACCTGAAGAACCTGTGAGGCACCTGAACAGATGACAGCACCGGTGGATTGATGAGAAGCGGTACCCGAGAGGTGGCAGCAAGGCGCGCGGCATCTCTCTCCGGCCCTCGAGTCCGCTTCCCGCGTGGAGTACACCGCGAGGAGGGAGAAAAGAGACCCCCGAGCACCCGACCACGGGGTGTCCCGCCCCACCCCGGACCGCCCCGCGGGGGCGGGCTGGGTGCCCCCACGGGGCGGTGCGCGGC
>VXBB01019808.1:33276-56842 GCA_013399915.1 Illadopsis cleaveri
AAGGGCAGCCCCCATCCCACAGCGCTGGGAAGGCGCAAATCCCGGGAATTGCGGTTCCATGGAACACGGCGCTGCCACACGGCAGCCTCAACGCGGCCAGGGTAAAATGAGCGATCCCCACAGAAATTCGAGGCAGAAAGAATACAGGGGAAAACAGACGGGAAATAAACATATACCTAGAATACCTAGAAGGTGCAGACAGCGCAGAAATAAAGTAATTTAAAAAACCAATTAAAGTGCACATCCGCTCTCTGGCAAACCGCAAGCCTTGTTTGTGGGGGTTTGGGGTTTTTGTTTTTTTTTTTCTCTGAAGGCCATGTGATTCCCCACGACAAAACTTAACTGGGGCCACGCAAACACCCCACATGTGATTCGGTCCTTGGGCTCCATCGGCCCCGGGCACGGAGCAGGACCGGGACCCAGCGGGATCCCCTGAGGGCCGGGCAGGGTCCCCTCAGTGCCCCCTCAGAGCCCGGTGCCGCCTCAGCCCCGGCCCCGGGCGGCGGCCGCGGCCCCACAGGCGGGCAGCGCTTACCTTCGGCCGCGGCGCCTCCGGGGGCTCCTCGCAGTTTCTCCTCCGGTTCTCCTCTGGTTCTCCCCGGGCTCTCCTCAGGCTCCCGCAGCCCCTCAGCGCTCCATGGCCCCGGCGCTGGCGGCGGAGCGGCGGCCGCGCTTCCCCAGCGCTGCGGAGCGAGCGGGGCCGGCCCCGCGGGCAGCGCCTCAGGCTTGGCTCGGCTGCTCGCCTGCCTTCCCTTCGCTCCCCGCTCCTCTCCTTGCCTTCCTNAGGAATCGAACAGAAATTTATCGATGTCATTGCATCCATAGGGGCAGGGCAGGAGAGAGGAAGCAGCTGGTGGCGGTTTGGGAACTGTCCGTAGGGAATATTTCCTGGAGCAGAGGACACTCCACACCCAGGGGAGGCTGCAGGTACAAAGCACCGGGCACAGCTGGGCCAGGCTGGGATTTTGGGGAGGAATTCTCCCCTGTGAGGGAGGTGAGGCTTTGGCAAACAAGAGCTGCTCACCTCAAAGGTTTCATGTCCCATGTCACACCTGTGGGAGCTGCTGCCTGGTCACACCACCCCAAACACCCAGCAGATAAAGGGGAATTCTCTTAATGTGGTTTGTCACTTCTGTTTCATCCTAAACATGAGATCTTTGGCTGTTTGATGTCCTCATCAAAGGCCAAGTTTCTGGAGTAATAACATGAAGACTTCACTCATGTGGTAAAAGAGGAATTTTCTGGTCTTCAGGGCCGAAGAGCAGCATTTAAAAGGCTTAAAGAACCCACTCCAATTCACCAAAACCTCAGAGTCCAGCAGGGAAAAATAAAATCTATTCATTATCAAATCTTCTGAAAGAAGAGTTAAACTGGTTATTTGTGGATGACACACCACCCCTTGCTTTTTTTCCAGGGATTCATGACTGCAGCCTCTGAAAAGTGAACAGAAGGCTGCTGTGTTGGGATTCTTGCTCAAGTCCCATCCCATGGCCCAAGATCCCACAGAGCCACTGGCCAGACCACAGCAGATCTTGATAAACCACTCCTTATGCAATAAAAGAACAATGTTGAATGAAAGTTTTGTGCCACTTAATCATACAGAGGAGAAAAGATTGTCTGTCCAGCGCAGTAAAATTAAGAGTTAATAATTAATGGAGGTGTTTCTATAACATACAGGAGTTTCTTTTAAAATATAAAAATCATTATCAATCAAATTTCAACATGCCAATACCTTTTACAAAATTTGGGCCGCAGTGAGGAGAACCAAGGTGAATTTTTGTCCCTCTCTGATGCCTTGGACACAGATCATGTGCAAGAAATCTGGTCCAGAGTTTGGTGTGCAAAGGTGTTAAACTTGTTAAACTCTGTGAAACTCCACAGAGAAGTCACTTCTGCAATCCTTCCCTGGATTCTAGGTGTAAACCCTGTGGTTTAGGCTCAGGCAAATCTTTGGAATATTTAGGAGTTGTCTCTTCTGAACAACACAAATGAGGACAGGATACAGAATTTCCAAATGGCTGAGAGAAACTCTGCTCTTCCAGACTACAAGGCCAGGGAAATTCAATTCCTGCTCTTGGTCATTCCCAGCCTTCAGGCAGCACATCCAAAGCTTTTCAACTCCCTGGCAACAGGAGAGATCAGCAAATGCTGATTCAGGCAGCGATTCAGAGTCATGGATGCAATTCCAGAGGCTGGGAACAGCAGCAGGGCTTCACCCTGCTGGGAAGGACAGGGCTGTTGCTGTTTGCAGCTGGCAGCAGCAGCTCCCAGGGTCCCTCCTCTCTTCCCTGACATCCCTCTGGAAGCTTGGATGCCGGGAGGGAATGCTGAGAGCAGGAGGGGGAAATGAAGGAACTCCTCAGAGCTCCTGCTGCCATCGGATCATGGGCTCGAGTTACTCTTTTCTCCCTCTGTGAGTCTGCCAAGCCAGCTCCAAAAAGTCTTTCCTGGCACTGAGGTATTCCAGAGGCCCTGAGCACTCCTGATCCACACCAAAGGGAATCCTGAGAGCTGCAGCACTCCCTGCTCTGCCGCAGTCACCAAATGCCCCTCACAGGCACTAATTTTTCACCACTGAGAAGCTCTGACCATGTCAAAGGACTTCAAATCCATAAATCCAGCTGAGATCCTGCCAGCCTTGGGAAAAGGTCACTTCCAGTGACCAACCCTGTGCCCTCACTGCCTTTGTCCTTCCCTCAGAGGGCTCTGAGCTCTCCAACACGCAGCAGTCACACACAGGAGCTCTGAGATCATGTTTCAGGTCATCTTTAAGGTCCTTTTCAACCCAATCCGTTCTGTGATTCTCTGAAATCCTGGAGGTTTTTGGTTATCCAGCTTCTTTTCCTGGCCAAACCTCCTCAATTCCTGGGACAGTCCTCAGGGAAGCTGCCCAAAACAAGCTGCATCTCTCTGACAGCACCGAAGGGGGTGAAGGAATTCTCTGGGCAGTCAGGAACTGGACAGCTCCCTCTGCAAGCGGCAGGGAGGCACCTCCTCTCTCTTCCCAAATTTTAACCCGGAATCCCGCTGCCTTCCACACAGGAATTCCCAGGATGACGCACAACGAGGCTGAGGCTGCTCCTCCCTGAAGGGGAACATCCCTTTCTCCGTGTTCCTCCCCTAGCAAGGTCCCAAAACCAGGCAGGGGATGAACATTTGTGGGTGAACCCTGATGTTCCAGAGTTCTGGAGTGCCAGGACACAGGCAGTGGCTTCCAGAGGGCAGGGCTGGATGGGAGGTTGGGAATTAGGAATTCCTGGCTGGGAGGGTGGGAAGGGCCTGGAACAGAATCCCCAGAGAAGCTGTGGCTGCCCCTGGATCCCTGGAAGTGTCCAAGGCCAGCTTGTACTGGGCTTGGAGCAACCTGAGATAGTGGAAAGTGTCCTTGCCCATGGCAGAGTTCAGAATTAAATGGGTTTAATGTCCCTCCAACCCAAACCATTCCATGGTTTTTTGAAGTGCCAACACCATAGAGATGATGCACAGGGATCACTTCAGGCAGTAACTCAGGAGGATTTTTGGGATTCATTGTTGACACAGAGCTCTCATGGGTCAAGGTGATGCTTTTCCTCATTTCCCTGTGACTTGTGACCATTTCTGTCCCATTGTGGTGCAAGATTCCCACATTCCCAATCCTCCAGCCAAAAAGCTGCCTGGTGAGAGGAAGAATATTCCTGACATTCCTGACCCCTTCCCTAGAGCTGGGCAGTGGAGGAATGGTCCAGATTTGTTTCTGCAAAGTAAAACTGTCTCAGGATCAAACCTGAGGATGTGGATACTGTGGGGATTTGTTTTCTCTGCTAAAAAAAACACCAAAAAACAAAACCAAAACTAAAGCAATGTTTGTGGGAGAGAGGCTGGGGGAAAAGTCCAACTTCCTAAAATAAAACTGTTGCACTCATTTCATTTTTTCTCCTGAGGAGACTGACAGGGAAAAAAAAAATAAAATAAGCTGGCAGATGTCTGTGGCTGTGCTGAGTGCACTCAGATCCTTGGGTGATAAATGTGGCAGGAGAGCTGGAACAGAGCAGGATAAATGGATTCCGTGACGTCCTGTCAAAGGATACATTTCCCATTAAAACAGGAAAGGAGCAGCAGGAAATGTTGGGATGAGAATGGTTGATCTAAACAGGAGGGGCTCCTGGTTCCTGTGGCCTTCAGCATGCCCAGGGCAGCCTCAGAACCTCCACTGAGATAATTTTGGGGTATTTTCCATGGTTTTCTGGGTTTACTCTGGAATTGATGCCCTCCCTCACCCCCAGGGCAGCCTCAGAACCTCTACTGAGACCATGCTGGGGTATTTTCCATGATTTTGACTCTGGAATTGACTCTGGAATTGATGCCCTCCCTCAGCCCCAGGACAGCCTCAGAACATCCACTGAGACCATGCTGGGGTATTTTCCATGATTTTGACTCTGGAATTGATGCCCTCCCTCAGCCCCAGGGCAGCCTCAGAACCTCCACTGAGACCATTCCGGGGTATTTTCCATGATTTTCTGGGTTTACTCTGGAATTGATGCCCTCCCTCACACCCATAGCAGCCTCAGAAGCTCCACTGAGACCATGCTGGGGTATTTTCCATGATTTTCTGGGTTTACTTTGGAGTTGATGCCCTCCCCCCTCCAAAATCCCTCTTTCCAGGGAGGATCAGGAGATTTCTTGGCACTGCCCACACCAAGCAAAGCCAGCCAGGGACTCCCCACAGGATTTTTTTTCCACTCTGTGCCCTCAGTTCATCAACCCCAAATGTCTTTGTCATCTTCCCTCCTCTTCCATAAAGATCTTGGTGGCAGGAAAAGGGATCCAGGTGGAAACTGAGGGAGGCTGTGGATTGTTGGGAGATTAACAGGACATGATGGAAACAGGGAAAAGAAACAAATACCATGAGAGATCCATGAATTAATTCATTAATTGGGCAGAATTAATGAATGCTTGTGCTCCTTTCTCTGTCCTTCCAGCTGAAGGAGCTGAAGAAGCTCATGATATCAAATAAATGGGAATCAAATGGGATATACCAGATGATGGGATCAGGCAATGGAATTTTCTCTCTCCATTTCATACCAGGAGTAGAAGAATTGTTGATTTTGGTATCAAGAGGGAGGAGGGAAGAGGTGCAGGGCAGACATTCCATCCCTCCTTTGCTTCCTGGGGCTTTATTAGGGATTTATTTGGGAGAAGTGCATGGAGCAGCAGCTGTGCAGTGAAGGATGTGCTTCCCACCACTCCAAAAATCCCTTTGGGAGGCGTTGATGAGGTTTTTCACTCCCAGGAGCTGCCGTGGATTCCCAAATCCTGCATGGAAATGGATAAACCACCAATCCAGGCAGCTCCCTTCCCTGAAGACCAACCAGCTTTCCTAGGAAAAGGGCAGGAGCTCATGGAGCCACTGAAGCTTTTTATTCCTTTGGAAATGCTGGGCAGTTTTTAAAGGCAGACGCTTCCCTGGAGCAGTGCCAGGGCTGGAGTGGAACCACTGAATGGAATTTCTCATCCATAAAGACGCAGGCAGGTGCAGGAGATGGGAGGAGGGAAGGATTTATCATAATTCCATGGATTTATAGAGGGTAGTTCCATGGATGATTTCTGGAAACCCAAATATGGTGGTTAAAGACAACAGCAGGAACATTGCAGCACTTCCGGGGATGTGAGGCTGAGGTCTCACATTCCCAATTTTCTCTGTAGCTTGGGCTTTAGGGGCGAGGATGGGCTTGAATCCTTAGCCATGGGCATCATCCCTGACAGAGCTGGGAAGTGGTGGATGCTCTGGAAAAAAATACATGCAACAGAGCAGAAAAAATACCAGCAGGAAGGTGGATTAGGATTATTTTGTCCCTGCTTTGAAAAAGCTGGATGATGTTCCCACTGCCTCAGCTTTCCTGGCAGCCCCAAAGGTGCCACCAAGGGATCAGGTGTTGGCTTTAGCAGGAAGGAGAGGAAAAGGTGGATTTTCCAGGCAAGGAATTGAGAGAGGAAGAAGCTTCTGTCACTTTTCTCTTGTGCTGCAGCTTCCCTGGATCAGCACAAGCTCCTCACTCCTCTTCCTCCCCCTCAGCACCAGCCTGGCAGACACGGAGCTGACTCATCCCACCGAGTTCTTTGGGAACATCCCAACCCCTGGGAGGGTCCAGGAGGAGCTGTGGGTCAGGCCTGAGAGAGAATATTCTCCTCTCTGAACCCACAGCTTGTCCCCAGCCCAATTTATTCAGCTGGAGGAGGATTTGTGTCTGGAAGTTGATGAATCCTGGGAATAAACAGCCACTGACATGATTATTCATCCTGCAAAACAGCCAAGGCTGGAAGGTCCTTGGATTTGATGAAGGAAACAGCTAAAATTTTGTCTAAATAAACACAACTCATGAACAGATATAAAAAGTCCTGATATTAAAGCTCAAATTCCTCATGGAATAGGATCCTGGAATGTTTTGGGATGTGAGGGACCTCAGGGATTCTCCAATCCCCTCTCCATGGGCAGGGACACCTTCCCAGGTTGTTCCAACCTGGCCTTGGACACTTCCAGGGACAGGAAATCTGTGCCAGGGCCTGCCCACCCTCCCAGGGAGAGTCTGGGAAGTGCCCAGGGAAGGGATTTTCCTCACTGTAAAGAGCTCAGTTAATTAACATCAGCTCCCTAAAACCACACCACAGCACTGGCCATAAAGATTTTAGCCCCTAATCCTGGGATTGGTTTGTTTTTTGGAGTGGGGAAAAAGGATCTCAGATTGGCAGGAAAGGTTCCACCGTCTTTTTGTCTGAATAAAAAGAACAGAGCAGATTTTTAAACCAACAAGAAGCCTTTCTGTGTTTCTGGCAAACCTGGCTTGTGTTCCTGGGTGCTGTCACCACTGAAAGGGTCTGGGCAGGTGACACAAAGCAGGACTTGCAGGGAAATAATCTTCAGATCTCCCGAATTTCCATCTGGGCAGTTTTAAGCTCCCTCTTTCAGCCAGAGAGGCCACAGAGCTCCGAGGGGTTCAGCAATCTCTCCCAGCTCCAGACAGGAATTGGATTGGAATCCTCACAGGGATGAGGGCAGGGCTCAACATCTATTTTCTCATCCAGCTGATGGGAAAAAGAGAAAAAGGCTCCCACAGTTATAAAATCAGAAATCCTGGAATCATTAATCTTGGAAAAGTCCTCTGAGAGCATCAGCTCCAATTGTTTCCCAGCACTGCCAGGGCCAGCACTGCCCTGTGTCCCCAAGTGCCACATCCACAGGGATTTTAAATCCCTCCAGGGATGGGGACTCAGCACTGCCCTGGGCAGCTGTGCCAGGGTTGGAAAACCTTTTCCATGAGGTAATTTTCCATAATATCCAAGCTGAACCTTCCCTGGGGTAACTTGAAGCCCTTTCCTCCTCCTGTCCCTGTTCCCTGGGAGCAGAGCCCGACCCCCCCGGCTGTCCCCTCCTGGCAGGGACTTGTGCAGAGCCACAAGGTCCCCCCTGAGCTCCTTTTCTCCAGGCTGAGCCCCTTTCCAGCTCCCTCAGCCTCTCCTGGGGCTCCAGACCCTTCTCCACCTCCATCCTCAGCTCCAAGACAAGCAGCAACCTAAACCAATCTTTGTACTTTCAGAGCACATTCAAAATGCTGTTGGCTGAAAACAAAAAGAAACCCCAAATCTTTCACTTCAGCTGGAGCCGTTGGAATAAATCTCTCTGGAGCCATCCCTGCTCCCAGCAGGAGCTGTTTCCAGGCTGGGTGGGATGGTTCAGGGGGCACAGATGGGGAGCAGGGCCGAGTCCATCACTGTCCCTGCTGGGCCCTGGGCTGAGGAGGGATGTGGTCCTGTCCCAGATGGAGTTCTCCTGCTGATCCAGCTAGAGTTCTCCTGCTCATCCTGCTGGAGTTCTCCTGATGATCCAGATGGAGATTTCCTGATGATCCAGATGGAGTTCTGACCATCCAAGCTGGAGTTTTCTTGCCCACCCATCTAGAGTTTTCCTGCCCACCCATCTAGACTTCTCCTGCCCACCCATCTAGAGTTCTCTTGCCTATCCAGCTGGAGTTTTCCTGGTGATCCAGCTGGAGTTTTCCTGGCCACCCATCTAGAGTTCTCTTGCCGACCCAGCTGGAGTTTTCCTGACTGCCCAGCTGGAGCAGAGGGATTCCAAGCTGTTCCTGCAAACAGCAGCCGGTCTCTGAAGAGCTTCTGACATTAGGCAGGCACAAGATTAAACAATTCTTTCCCTGCCAGATCTTTAATCATCGCTGGAAGCTCGAGATGAGGCTCTGAGAGCTCCTTTGCAGCCTGAGCTGGGTCTCTTGCCCAGCTGGAGTGGATTTGGGAGATCTAACAGAGCTCCTTGGCTTTCCCATCCCATCCATTCACAGAATTCTAAACTCCCATTCACAGAATTCACAGAATTCTAAAATCCCACAATGGTTTGGATTTGGATGGAGATTAAAGCCCATCTCATCCCCCCCCAGCCTCGGGACACCTTCCACCAGCCCAGGTTGCTCCTTCTCCTTTGCCAAGTGCTGGATCCATGTGGGAATTGCTTTGCTGGGAAAGCAGCCCCGGCTGGGTTTGTGTTTGTCACCCGTGCCTGACTCTCCTTTTGGGTATGAAGGTACAAACGGCTGATTTGAAACCAATTTTCAGGGGTAGGGAACGAGCTTCCTTTGCATCCCAAAAGGGCCCATCCAGAACGAGGGGGAAAGGGGGGAAAGGGCGGCTGCGTGTAAAAAATGTGATTAAAAGGCCAGACGAGAGCCTTTAATTAGCTGTGACCTGCAGAGGTGGCGCTGCCGTGACCTTTATCTCTCCCAGGCCCTCAGAGCTCGCTGCCCACGGCTTCTCATCAGCATCCAACAACCCCCGGGCTGTCCCTTCCTCCATCCCTCCCCAGCCCTTGTTTTTCCATTCATCCCCTCGGCATTCCAGGAGCCCTCAGGGCTGGTTTGCGGCTTCCTGAGGAGAGTTCTCAGTGCCCGGCCCTGCTCTGCTGTGCCAGCTCCTGCCAGGGAGTCATTAATTAATGAGAGGCCACCCGCAGACAATTCCCAGTTCAGTTTGTTGTGGGTTTTTTGGGTTTTTTTGTGTTTTGTTGGTTTTTTTTGTTTAGGATCATTAGCGAGCACAATGGCACCTGCCAAACCCACACACTTTTCCCAGTGTGGCTTCCCGGTTTGGCTCTCCCTGAAAGGAATTTTTGGGTTTTTTTGGGTCATTTTGGTGTTGCTGGGGCTGTGTGCCAGCACTGCAGTGTCCTTGTCAACAGCAGGTGCTGAAATCCTGGTGTTTTATTAGGAAAAATAATGCACACCCTCAAAGAGATTTAATTCAAACCTGGAATTAAAGGTTTAAATTAAACCTTAAAGTTGTTTTCCCAGCAGAGCAAAGATTGGATGAATGGGATCCTTCCTGCTGCAGAAATTCCCCCCAGAAACCTGCATTTTAATTCCCTTTTCTCCAACAGGGAACACAAAATCTGGAATACCCATGACAAAATCGTGGCCTGGGTAAGGATTTGAAGGATGTATTGATCCCTCCTGTGCTTTTAAATCAGGGAATCATGGAATGGCCTGGGTTGGAAGAGACCTTAAAGGTGATCAAGTTCCAAATCCTTGGCATGGGAAGTTTTCACTGCTTCAAACATCAATCCCAGATTAAAATTTAAAAAAAAAGGGGAATTTAACTGTAGCTGCAAGCGACATGGAAAAGGGAAAATGACACATTTGATTCATTTTCTTACATAAAAGAGCTGCACTCCTGAATGCTCTTCAAAATGAATCTGCAGGATGTTAATTTGTCCTTCAGAAGCTGCACACGGTTCCTACAATGGCTTGGTTCAAACTGAAAAGGCCTTTCCTGGTGAGTGCGAGGCCACAGCCAAAAAAATCCCATTTCTCTGCAAACTGCCCAGCTGCCCTGGGAATTGGCTCGGGATTGTTTGTGGCACAGGAACATTTCTGGAGCTGCAGCAACATTTTCCCTGTGGAGGAAACAGAAACTGTGCTGGGTCACTCCTGTGGCTGCCCTTGGGCTGCTCCCAAATGCAATTCCAAAGGTTTTTGCTCCCTCCCCATTCCCAGGGGCAGGTCAAACCCTTTGGATCTGCCAAAGGAGTGGAGGAGACCCCTCAGAGCAGAGCTGGAGGTGAAGATCATCACTTGACACCCATTTTTTTGGCTTTCCTGACATGACCCTCTTCCCTATTTTCTCCCTGTTCCTTGGCAGGGCTTTCCCAGCTCTCCTGCCAAGCACAAATTCCCTGCTCCAGACATTTTCAAGGACAGCTCCTGGAACAAAGCCCCTTGCAGCTCTCCCCAGGGTGACACCTGTGTCCCTCACAGGGGACAATTCTTCTGGAATGAGCGGGAGCTTCTTGTGGCTCTGACAAAAAAATTCCCTCACCTTCCAAAATCCCCGGGCACTGCACATCCCCATCTCCAGCTCAGCCAGGAATAAACCAAGGAGATTTTGCTCCAAACACAGCGATCCCTCACGGCTCAGCTGCGGGAAACAGCCTGACCTGAAGCTCAGGGGGAAAATGATGGAAAATAACTGGCCTCAGCTCCCGATTTTCCCAGCTCCCGATTTTCCCAGCTCCCGATTTCCCCAGCTCCCGAATTCCCCTCCCCGAAGCAGCTGCTGCCCGAGGGAGCGGCCGAAGCCGTGCAGCAGATGGAGCATTCAGGATATGCAGATTTCGGCTTTCGGTGGGAGCACGGAGGGGTGAGGAGAGGGATCGGATGTCCCTTGCCTCAGGATGGAAATGCCAGGCTCAGGAATTGCTGATGGAGCTGTGGCCCGGCCTGGCCTGGGCTGTGGGTCAGGATTTGCAGCGTCCTCAGGAACTCTGGGATTACAGATGTGGACAGGAAGGTCCCAGGAAGGGATCCAATGCCTTGGTTCTGCACTGATCACACCCCAAATCTTCTCTTTTTGCTGGAGCAGCTCAGATTTGCTGCAGGAGTTTTGCACAGGACATCCATTGGTTTTCCTGCTCTGGCCATTAGGAAAATCATGGGATGGCAGTGGGAGGGCGGGCTGGAAAAACCTGGGAATCTGCCAATGTCTATTGAGGAGAGACTTCCTGCACATCACCTAATGCCTGAATTTTCCAGGAAAATCTTCCCTGGTTCCTCAGCTGATCATTCCCATGGTTAAGCTCCCCCTGTTCATGTGGAATTACTGGGAAAGGACTGGGCAGGCTAAAATCAACATCAGCTTTTTATTTCTGGAGAAAGGCGATCTTCAAACACAACCAAATAAATTTTCTGGACACTTCCATGAAAGGATCATTCCATTCTCCAGAGAAATGGGCTCTTCTGTCCCTTCCCAACAGCAGGAAGTGAATCCTAAATCCAGGATCCATCACAGCTTTAGGCTGGATTGCTACAGGAGCCTGCAGGTTTATCTCCGGTCACAGTGACGAGTTTTGGTTCCTAACACAAAACAGGTTTTAATTCCTCACCCCACACAATATTTTGGAAACCAGAACATCACATCTGTGTCACATCCAACATCAAAGAGCCCCATAAGAGCCAGGTCAGCAGCTTAACCAAAAAACCAGCAGTGGGATTTTGTGTTAAACTGGGTTTAAATTCACCTTTGCTTTGGTTTTTAATGTGGGTTTTGCCCTTTTGGTTTTGTGTCTCTGAAGTTTGACAGAAATTTATTCTTTGGAATACACAATAAATTCATCCTCCTTCACTCCTCAAAATAGTTCTCTGAAAAGGCAGGTGTACAAAAATATTTGTGAACTATGAAATAAAAGAAGAAAAATAGCTTTGGCTTGCAAATAGGTGTGGGTTTGTTTTCCTCCTTCTCCCAGAAAATCCAGACCTGATTTGCTCCCACCTGAGGCTTCCTGGCAGGGTTGTAGAGGCAAAGTGACTTCTCCAAGGCCAGCCAGACAGGTTGGATCCCCCAAAATCAAAAATGCAGGTCCTTGGATCAAATTCCTGTCTTTTCTCCCATGGAATCTTAGGAAAGAGCTTGGGAAGAGATGTCAAACTGCACCATTTGGACTCTTGTGTTCCACAAGAAAATGTGGATACTTAACTTGAAATATATCATTTTATCCAATTATTGGAGACACAGGAATCTGGGTTCTCTTCTGCTTCCTGCAGTAGCCTGAGCCTTTTGCTCCTTGATCCATTCCTTCCCAGCACATCCAGGTTGACTCGATGTCCCAAATCAATCTCAGGGAAATGGCACATCCCAGCTTTTCTCCCACAGAAATATTCCAGGCCAGGGATCAGCTCTCTCACCCTTGGGCACTGTCAGAGTCTGTCCAAAGATGTGATGATGCCTCTTGACTGTCTCCAATGAGGACCAAGACCCCAGACCCTGAAAGGAGCTGCTGGCCTGGCTGAGGTGAACATCTGCCAAGTCTCCAAAGACTGGTGTGCAACCTCCATGGAAAGGGAGTGCAGGACAATGGGACTGGTCCAGCCTGCTTGAGCTGACTGATCTGTCTGTACCAGAGGTACGGCTCGCAGCCTGTTCCTGAGCACTCACTCCAGCACAGGTGTGCCTCCTGCTTTGGCTCTGTGCCCCTCACCTTGGTTCCCACTTCAAACAACCTATAAAAACCCTGGAGACCCCTGATTCCCTTTGGTGATCACCCCATGGAAGAAGCGCGTGTCTATGGGCATCTCTCTACGCCTCGAGGACTCGTCTCTTCTCGTTGGTAGCTATATCCTCCTTACCCTCTTTCTCTGTCTTCCTTACTAATATTCTTAATTTCTTTCCCCACTGTTGCATTTGTTGGCGCTGAATAAAGGTGCATTTTTGATTGACTAAACTGAGTTTGTCCCCTGCTGTGTCTTTGCACTCTGAGATCCCTAAAACGGACCATCAGGACCTCCCGCGTATATTTGCTGGACCCTGACAGGCACTGAAACCAGAACAAGCTGGATAAATCAAGAGAGAGAAAACTGGGGAATGCATCAACACCTGGAAAAACTTTAGGAATATGGAGTTTTGGGGTGATTATGTCACTTTTTCTCCGTGGCCTCCTGCCCTTTGGCTGTAACCACCCGGAACTGTGGAACATAAGGAATGGTGGGGTTAGGCTTGAGGCTGCTTTGGATAAACTCCTCGAGATTTGTTGGGAGAACTCCCCTCTCCTTGAGCAGATCCGTGCTTTGGAGCTGACACATCCCCCTGGAGCTTTCTGTGAGGAAAACCTCTCCCTGTAAAACCTCCCTGTGTCCTTTTTCCAGGGCTGTTATCCCCAGGTAAAACAGGCTCCGCTCGGTGCCACTGGGGAAAGCTTCATCCAAAGGCTCCGAAAATCCCTCCGAGGAAACCAGGGACAGAGCCCTGCTGGGCTGGGAGCCAGGGAACACCAGGAATGCCCCATTCTCAACCTCCCAAGCAGCACTGAAGGCCCCCAAAGCTCTGGAATCTTCCCCCAGGAAGCAGCTCTCCAAGCAGCTCCTCGGGTGGGTTTTCCGTCGGCAGAGCCCGCTGGAGCGGGAGTTGCTGATGATGGTGGCGTATCTGAGCTCACACTGAGCCGTGGTTTCTCCATCCTGGCAGCTCCTGCAGAAGCTGCTGCTCTGGAAGTGGCTGCTGGAGCATGCAGAGTCACATTCCGAGTCCTGAGACCTGGAATCAACTCCTAAAAAATCTCCTGGCTCCTCTCGCTCCAAGGTTTTGGTGACGCTGATGTCTTCCAGCACCATCTCTGCCTCCAGGAGAAGCGGCTCACACGACGTTGGCTCGGGGTGCTTGGCAAAGAGATGCTCCAGAGTCTCAGGCTGGAAGAAAAAGAGGGATTTCAATGCTCATTTATCATGGAACAGCTTTATTTCACTCCCCAGGTTTTCTGGATCACAGCATCCCACACCAAAGGTCATTCCCAGCAGCCTGGAGCTTTGCCACATTGACTTCACACATCGTTTGTAAAAATTTATAGTTGAAAATCCTCTATGACAGATTTAATCACTGAGACATCAGCTGAAGGAACTTTCCCTGCTGGGATTGGATTATCCAGGTCAAATTCAGCCTTTCCATAGGATTTTTGGAGCAGCTGCATGTTTGAACTGAGTGGAACACCTCAGTTTGGGAGAAATGCAGGATTTACAACTCCTTAAGAAATGCAGGATTTACAACTCCCTAAGAAATGCACATGGAAATGATCCACCAGGATGAACTGACAGCAGCACCAGAGCTCCAGAGGAGAATTCCCTTGTATATCCTTATAAATTCAAACAGATAAACCCTGGGTTTTTGTGGATTAATAAACCATGTTTTACAGCACGGAAGTTGGCAAAATAATGAGGAAAATGCCAAAATACTCAGAGTAGTTGGAAATTTGAGCAAAGAGTAAAATTATTGAGCTCTACTCAGTCCAGACTCGCTGTTGGTGACACCTGGGCCCTGAATTTGGGATTTTTCCCCACACAAATCCATCACTTTCCCCCATCAAAATGAACAGGGAGCTTTTAAACAATGAAAATAACATTTTTGCTCCTCATGCATGTGGTTTATCCCTGATGGAGATGTTTGTGTCCCTCCCCCTCTCCACAGGCACCACAGCAAACACAGATGAAACCCCTCCCAGCCAAGGCCAGGGGTGTTTTGGCAAAGGCCACCATCTGTCACCCATGAAAAACTGGCAGATATTTATCACATCCAATGCATAATCCAGGGAAATGGGAAATGGGAACCTCTGGATGGAGCCAGAGTGGGGAACAGGGCTGGATTTCCACTGGAGACAGACCTGGAACAACAGCCATGAGTGCAGGAGGCAGCAGCCCCAGGGAAATACAAACCTGCTGGAAATTAACTCCCTGTGCCCACGAGCAGTTCTTGGGGTTGGGAACATCCTCCCAGAGCAGCTTCTTCACCCTGAAAATGTCAGGGAAAACCTGGAGTTGGTGCTGTCCCCACAGGGGCTGCACTGTGCAGGGAAGGAATCTCTGCCATTTGATTTCTCCACAGCACTGTGGCCGTGAAATAATCATTGGGGAGATGATTAAATCTCCTCAAATGGCCCAAATTTAATCCCAAACATAAAGAAGGGACATTCCAGGTGGCAGTTTGGGAAAATACAAAGGGTACAGTCTGTGCTGGATGACCACAACCCACAGGGCCTGAAGGGGCTCCAGGAGAGCTGGAGAGGGATTTGGGACAAGGGATGGAGGGACAGGACACAGGCAATGGATTCAAGCTGGAAAAGGGGAGATTTAGATGGGATTTTGGGAAGGAATTCCTGGCTGGAAGGGTGGGGAGGCCCTGGAATAGAATTCCCAGATTTGCTGTGGCTGCCCCTGGATCCCTGGCAGTGCCCAAGGCCAGGCTGGAGCACTCTGGGACAGTGAGAGGTGTCCCTGAGGTGGCCCTGGATGGGATTGAAGGTCCCTCCCAACCCAAACCAGTTTGGGATTTTGTGACAGGAGCTCAGCACAGTGGAAAGTGCAGCTGCACCACCTGGAATTTTGGATAAACAAGGAACAAAGTACCTTTGGTGTGAAACCAGCAACGCTCCCAGCAGCAAAACTGAGGTGGAAAAAACAATTGGCAGAACCACGTGGAGGCTGCCACTACTCCCAGTCTCAAATCCCACTGGAAATAAAGGAGCTCAGCTATTAATGCAGCAAAATGATTTGCCTGGGAGCAAAGAGTTGGCAACAGGGAAATAACAAACAGTAGAAACAACAGCTTAGATGGGGAAATAACCTTGAGCAACAGTTTTACTGCACATGGTCAAACCTTCCCCTTGGGAATAAACAGACAAAAAGGAATTATTTTAAATAGGAGTTTAATCCCTCACTCAGCTCAGCCCACAGAGAGTTTTCAAATTAAAGCTGAAGTCTGTTCACTGTTTGTAGGTACATTACAGTGACTTTATTACTGCTTTTTTTCTTCAGATGAGACAGAGGTTTTGTACTTAAAGGTCACTTTTACTTGGTAAAAAAACAGGGGAAAAGATCCTGTCAGTCACCTTTGGCAAACTGATCCGTGGCTCTGGCTTTGCCAACTCCTCCAGCAAACACAGGGTAGAGGCTGAACTGGTACTTCTCAATCAGGAGAAAGTGATCTGGAAAGGGGAAATCAGCCTTTGGAATCCACTGTTATCCACTTTTTAACCAATTCCCTGCACAGAGGCTCTGGGCACAGATCACAGCTCATGTCAGAGAGGGCAATAATGGACCCATCTTTTGCAGATCTTCAAAATCCCAAGATTGAAACTATTAATCCAGCATTATTCTGTCATGGAATGAGCATCTCGTGGAGCTACTGTGATAATTTCTAGGAGTAAAGTCAAAATGCAAAGCAAATGCAGATATTAATTTGAATAATTAGCTGGTGTGTTCAATATTCCAGAACTAATTTTATTGTGTTGCCACAAAATTAACTCACTCCGGAGCTTAAAGTGATTATTAATGCAACAGGCAATTCTCTAATGAGCATCAAAATTTGGTTTATTGGTCAATAAAAGGGATTAGAAACAGGGAAGGGGAAAAAAGGGTCAGAGCTCAGAAATTCCCCATTTTTCTGTTCCACACCAATTAACAGCAAGAATTGTATTTTCAAGCACACACTCACCATAAATAAAATATTTCCTGAGATTTGGAGGAACTCGCAGCCATTTCATCTGCTCCCCTTTGTTCAGGTTCCTCCACTCAATCACAAAGGATTTTAGCCCAGGGATTTGGGGGGAGAGACTCCAAACCACAACCACACAGGTGCTGTTCACCAGGTAAGCACTGAGGGATTGCACAGCATCCACTGGGAAAACAGGGAAAACACATCCTAGAAACTGCTCAAGCCTCACCACTTTATCACTTTCATGATCTTTCGTATAATAAAAGCATCAGCAGAGAGATCTTTTTTCCTCAAGCCACCAAAATTTGGGTTACACTAAACCAGTCCCAAGCACTAAACAGATCAAGTTTCTTACAGACATCAAATATCTCAGTTCTCACCTGCAATTCCTTAATTATCCTTAACCAAAAAATTAAAAGCTCTTGAATCCTGGAGAATAAATGAAGCAGAGTGCAGCCAAATTCAGGAATTGCTGCTCAGGAAGTCGAGCAGGAATTGCTGCTCAGGAAGTCTGAGGGCTCTGTACCCTGGCAGCCCAAAAACACGACCACATTTCATTTTGGAAACAACAAAACATTCCCCAGCAGGAATGTTGGGTGTTCCCAAATCAAAGGAGATGAAAGATCAATTCTCCAGCAGGATTTGATTTCTCTTTGATGAATTAATTTATATTTTATTAGTGAAGACAGCCCAGAGACAGACAACTTTTTTCCCAACCCAAAAATCATTAGGATTTTCATGATGGGAATGTGAGTTTTCTAACAGCTCTGTTGGTGCTGAATGCATCCCCATAATACATTCCTTACTCCAGCAGAGGGAATTTTATCCCAAAAAAGCTTGCCCCATGAACATCACCAGGATTCCTGGCATTTCCCACATCCCCCTCATTGCTGCTCTTACCTGTGCTCATTTGCTGGGATAGAGTTAAATTAGAATTAACTGCAGAAATTCCAACTGAATTCATGGCTAAAATGGTGATGGTGTGGGTTGGCTCAACCCATGGGAAAGTCCAGCTGGTGCCATGATCCACAAATTCCTCCCAGGAGGTGTTCCCTGGGGTCTGGTGCTTGATGATGTATCTGCTCACGCTGCACAACGAGTGATTCTCCATCAGGGGCTGCAGCAATTAATTCATTAATGGGTATTAATTCCTCAGTTCCCTCCCCACTCCCTGATTCCCAGAGGAATGGTTGTTTGGGCAGCCCCAATTTTAAGGAAATAGGACCCAATAAAGATATTCTGGCTCTTGTCTTTTTAAAGGCTTCATTTCCCTCTCTGAGAGCTGACTCTGATTCCCTCTCTTCCCAGCAAAGGGAAGTGAAGGACAAGGAAATCCAAACTTTCACATTCCCACAGCAATTCCCTGCTTGACACATTTCTCAGGGTTCAAACCCCAGAGCAGCACATGAGCAAACAGGAATGGGCACTGAGGAACTTTTTCCTGTCCTGCATTACCATTTTAAGGCAAAGAAGACAAAACCATCTCCCATTTTATCCCAGAATTCCCACCAGGATTCATGCTCTAGGATGAGCCAAGCAATTGTCAGGAACACAGAGATGGCAAATCCCAAATCCCACAAGCCCCATGTGCCTGTCAGCTTCCCCTTCTGGCAATTCCACCTGCTTTTAGGTTCAAAGGGAAAGCCCCAAATGCAGCTGCTCCCACCTTCCACAGGAGTGTAACATTCCTCTGCTTCCTTGCTGGATCCTCAGAAACGACTCCCCAAAATTCCGGGCCTCGCAAAGGAGCTGCAAAACAACAATTTGGGCAGGACAGTCCCACCTGAGTGTGACAAATCCCAGCCCTGAGGATGGAATCACAGACCTCTGATGTCCTGAACCAGGGTTTGGGCTGCTCTGCTCCAGTCACTCCAGTATCCAGCTCCATCCAATTCCCTGCAGCGCACCTGCACCATGTACTCCACACAAAGCTGCTCCACTTCCAGCACAGCCCAGCTGCCTGAGGGGTTTGGGACTTCATAAAGCTGGGAGAGAAAGGGGGAAAAATCAGAGGGAGAGCAAATGGATGTTTAGGCAGCTCTTAAGAGTCAAAATTCCTGGAAATGAACCCAGGGAGAAAGTGGGATTGTGAAGAATATTTCTTTGTGGACGCTGCAAGTGCTTGGTTTTCTCTGTGGGTAAATTCCATAAAAAGCAGCTCCACTCTGCAGGACAGCAGAGCAATGATCCCTGCTCCAATCCAAGTGGAACAGCCTGTACCTGCCATGGAATCTCCTGCCTGTTCCCTGAATTCCAGCGGATCTGGCATGTCAGCTCCCTGTTGGCAAAGACAGGCTTGGTCCAGCTCACGTTCAGCAGCCCCACGTTCCTGGTGAGTTCTGCTCCCACGTTGGAAGGGGGGAGAGGCTTCACTGGAAAATGGAAAAAAAAAAATTAAAAAATTAACTGCAATGTCTGCACTGACACTTCCCATCAAATCAAATCATGGCTGGCTTTTCCTTGTCCTCAGGGTGGTGGGTAACACACAGCCTCTGCTATTCCAAGGAAGGCAGGGCTGCAAACCCAGAATCCACGGGAATGTTTCCATCTATTTCATCTCCATTTAAAGCACAACAGATTATTTTGCTGCTGGCACTTGCTACCTGCCCTGGGATAAAGAGCAAAAGACAGAGCCTGGCAATAAATCTGGAGGTTTAGGTTGGATATTTGGGAAAATTTCTCCATGGAAAGGGTGGTCAGGGATTGGAAGAGCTGCCCAGGGCAGTGGGGAGTCCCCATTCCTGCAGGGATTTAAAATCCATGTGGATGTGGCACTTGGGGACATGGTCAGGGTGGCCTTGGGGCTTTTCCAACCTTAGAAATTCCATGATTTTTATGGGGTCACCCCTGCAGAAAGCAGCTGCCAAGGCAGGGGACAGACACTGTGCAGTGATTAATGGAAATGGTTTTATTCCATTAATTGGAAATTCCCCCCCATCCAGCTTCTCCAGAACAGGAATCTCCCCAAACCCTTGTTTGTTAATCAAGCCAAATTGAGATAAACTTGTTTTGGATAATCAGATGTGAAGGAGGAGAAAACAACAATAAAAAATAAATATTTTTTTCCTTTTGGATGGTGCTGGAGCAGGTTTGTTTTGCTTTGCTACAATACAGAGCATCCTGCATCTGGGAGAAATCATTCCATCCACTGTCACCACATAATAAATGTATTTTACAATTATATAACACAAATTTATTTCACAACTATATATAAGTCAAATTTATTTCATGTAGCACCTCTGGGGTCCAGCTGCCTTGTTTGCTCTCACCCACGTTCACATTTGTGTCCAAAAAATACCCAATTTTTTGTCCCAATGAATTCTCTGTCAGAGAGCAGATAGGAAGAGGTGATTTGCACATTTTGGAGTTTTAGAAACACTCAAACACTGCTCCTGCCTCTTGTTTTTATCCAATTTTTTAAGTGCTCTGTGTGTCACAAAACTTTGCACCAGCATGGAAGAGCAGGGACAGTCCCCATGATTTTAAATGGATTTATAACTGTGTGAATAATACACGGTACTGGAGTATAAACTTAATTAATTGAACAATTAAATAACCAAAACCTTAAAAATGAGCTTCATTTTGCAATATAACAGGGAATAAAGGGAATAACAGGCAGAAGTGAATGTTTTAAATGAAACATCCTGCTCCTGTATGGAAATGATATTTAATCTCTTTTTTTTTAAGGTAACATCAAAACCCTCATGTTTTTTTATTTAAAACCTGTGGGAAAAAATCTTTCCCTACACCATTTAAAATCCAGGGGCACGAGGGAAGAGAGATTCATGGATCTCAACCTACCCACATCTGCTGGAATGACACAAACTGGGGAGGATTCCAGAGTTCCCAGGAAATGCTGAAACTCAATCCACAGGGTATATCCAGACAAAAGGAAAATGGGCTGGAATGTGCACTCGTAGGAATGATTCCTCTGCAAATGGCATTCCTTCACCTCAGAGTTTGGAGATGGGCTTGGAAAGTCAGAGCAGTAAATCTGGCTCCTTAAAAAGGAAAAAAAAACAACAAAACAAAACATATTTGGTTGATCCATTGCAAGTGTAAATCTGGAAGAAATTAAAAGGAATGGTGGCACTGGAAATGTCCTGGGATTTTGAGGATTGTTTGGATTTTGAACCTGAACTGCACTGAATGGATAAAAAAATGTTTCAGTGTCACTCCTCAAAGCTTTGGCTCTGGAAAAAGCAAGAGAAATGACATAAAGCAGCAGGTACAGCAAGAGAAAGCAGCTCCAAATCCTCATCAATTGTGGGATTGTAGGCATTGGCAATAAACACAGTGAGGAAAACCTGCCAGGAATTGACTCCAGTAGGGAATGATTTCCAAAATCCCAGCTGGCAGCCAGGGGGAACAGCCACAGAGACCCACTGAGGCCTCCAGGAGATGGAAATCCCATAAAAACATCAACCCTGGATTAAAAATCCCATGTCCAGTTATCACAGCTGGCAAGAGAAGAGAGGAGCCCTGAATTCTGGATGAAATGGAACTGGATCAATTCTTGGAGTGGGAATTTTTCAGCTTTCCCCTCACACTTGTGAGGAGAGGGGCCAGGGAGGGTGCGAGTTACTCAGCTGAACCACCAGAGTTACACTTGGTTGAAGTTTCCTTTTCCTGCCCTCAGGATTAAAGCAGTGCCTGCTGCTTTGGAGGGTGGGATTGGAGCACTCCCTGCTCCCACAGGATGATCCCTTTGGAGCTGTTGCTCCTGGCAGGAAGAGCAAGAGGTAGAAACAACCCAAGCAAAACAAAAACCCCGCAGCCAGAGCATCACACACACAGCACTCCAGCTCCAAAAAAAAACAGCAGCTGGAATTTTATTGCATTTTCTTCTTTCAGGTCTCACTCTGAACAAATAACCACAAAAATCCAAACAAAAAGAAGGATCAGCAGTGTCTGGGGAGGATTTGCAGGCAGCGGTAATGTCACTGTTTGATCTCGCAGGAACGCGAACAAATCTCCACATCATCACCTCCTACTAGAAAATTACATTTTTAGCTAAACCTGAGCAGTGAGAAAGTGGGAATAAAAGCCCTGATGAGCAGCATGGGGTTTATATCCCAGCTCCCTGCCCAGCAGTGCACTCATTATATTCATATTTGTGAAGGCAGGTTAAACAAAAGCTCTCTCAGCACTCAGCCAGGCATTAATCCTGCCCCAAAAGCCTCCACTTGAACTTTCCAGCATTCCAGTTGTTCCTTCAGTCCACAAAACCCTGGGAAATATTCATCTGGGCACCAGGATCATTCAAAACTCCACCAGGGAAGACAGGCTGGCTTTCCAAAGGGATTAAGCCCTCAGAGCTGATGGAGGCTGTTTGCCAAAATTTCTGCATCTCCAGCCCAGCAGAGCAGTGAAATTGTGGATTTTTTGCCTCAGGAAGAGTTTGTCTGTCTGTCTGTCTGTCTGTCTGTGTGGTTCTAGGAAAATGTCAAGCTCAACACATCAGGGGTGGAATAGGACGAGCTTTGAGGTCCCTCTCAATCCAAATCAGACTGGAATTCTGGGATTTTGGGACTCTGGGAATTGCTGCAGTCCAAGCTGCTGCCCTCACAAAGCAATATTCCCTTCACCAGCTAAGGTTTGGTTCTCTAAGCAAGATTTTTTCCCACTTTGGAATGAATTTGTTTCATCCTCTATTTTTACCTGTACATAGAAAAAAAAATTATACAGAATTATAGAAGAATCCAAGACTGAGTGGAGACTTCAGGAGGTCTCAAGGCCCATCTGAGAGCAGTTAAATTCAGATTGGGTGGAGCTGCCAGGATCTGGGAGGCTCCAGGAACAGGGATTCCACAGCTCCTCCAGGCCAGACATTCCCACTGGGAATGGGCTTTTCCCTTATTTCCTGACAACTTGTAGGAAGGAGCAACTGGAAGAATTTTTTTAACTGATCCAAGAAATCTTCTGGAAGAGAATTGGCTCCCAAACAGGTTGAAAAATGCTGAAAAACCTTATTTATAAGATCTGTTACATACTCAGTGTGTAATCTCTGGTTCCCTTCCTGCATACAGAGTAAAGAATCTGTTAATTCTATAATTACTACATTTATTTTTATTTTATATAGCTGTAATTATTTATCCAGAATCCTTTGACACAATAATATTTTGAGCAACATAAAAAAAAAACCAAGAGAATTAAAACCCATCCATACCTGTAATATCTTAGCTGCAAAGTCCCCAGGAGCAAGGTGGTTGGGTTTGCAGACCACCTGCAAGTCATTTTGGTCAAGTATCCATCAGTCTCACAGGAGATATTAAAATCCATGTCTAATTAAAAGAGATGGAAAGCTTCATTAAGGAGACACAATGGTTGCTACAAAAAAAAAAAAAAAAAAAAAAAAAAAAAACCCAAAAAAAACCCAAAAAAAAAAAAAAAAAAAAACAAACAGAAAAAAAAAAAAAAAACCCCCAAAAAACCCCCAAAACAAACAAATAAACAAACAAAAAACAGGAAAAAAAAACCCAACAAAGGCAATAAATGGATTTTAAATGGAAATATTCCATCCTTCCTAGGAAGATGCCCCAAAAGGAGAATGGAAAATCCTCTGGACTCTTACCTACAACATAGAATTCAGCGTATCTATGGTGACATTCCCTACTTTGGTGACAACAGTACAAAGCGTTATAGAAGAAACTTCCTCTAGGCTGGGTTGCTTTCAAGTTGAAAAGAGTAACTTTGCTTACACGATTGCTCACAAGGGAATATTGGCTGGCTGGGATTTCCTCTGCTAAATTCAGCCACCAAACCACCTCCCGGGCCTCTACGGGCTGTGTTTGCTTTTTGTAGATGCACAGAAAGGAAATGTTGGAGCCAGCACTGGTCAGGGTCTTGGGAGGGAAGTACAAGACTTGAGCTGTGTAAAAAGGGGAAAAAAAAATCTATTGAGATATGAAGCTGAACCAAAAAAAAAAAAAGTCAATAAATAATAATTATTATTACTATTATTGTTGTTATTATTGTTGTTGTTGTTGTTACTATTATTCTTCTTATTGTTGTTATTATTATCCAGTTGTATTTCTAACTTTCCTACCTAATCACT
>VXBB01019808.1:59205-76821 GCA_013399915.1 Illadopsis cleaveri
TGCTGCCTGGAGAAAGAGACCAACCCCCAGCTGTCTGCAACCACCCTTCAGGGAGTTATAGAGAGTGATAAGGTCACCTCTGAGTCTCCTTTTCTCCAGGCTAAACAACCCCAGCTCCCTCAGTCGTTCTTCATACGGCTTGTGCTCCAAGCCCTTCACCAGCTTTGTTGCCTCCTCTGGACGCGCTCAAGCGTCTCAACATCCTTCCTAAACTGAGGGACAGAACTGGACACAGCACTCAATGTCCTTCCTAAACTGAGGGACAGAGCTGGACACAGCACTCAAGGTGTGGCCTCACCAGGGCCGAGTACAGGGGAAGAATGACCTCCCTGCTCCTGCTGGCCACACCATTCCTGATCCAGGCCAGGTGCCATTGGCCCTCTTGGCCACCTGGGCACACTGCTGGCTCATGTTCAGCCGGCTGCTGACCAGAACTCCCAGGTCCCTTTCTGCCTGGGCACTGTCCAGCCACACCATCCCCAATCTGTAACATTGCAGGGGGTTATTGTGGCCAAAGTGCAGGACCCAACATTTGGACCCATTAAACCTCATTTTGTTAGACTCTGCCCATCGATCCATTTATAACGCTCAGTGTCAAAAATAGGTGTCCTACCTCCCAAAGTGAGGTTGTAGGGGGAGCTCCAGTCACTCCAGAAGCCTGGACCATGGAAATTCCTGCTCCTCACTTGCACTGAGGCTGGAGAGTCAAGCAGGGCATTGTCTATGGCCACTGAGCTCTCCACAGCAACCTGAAGAATCTGTTGGATCATCCAAATCCATTATTGGTGTAAAGTGAAACAGGCAAAGAGACAAGAGGGAACATAAATAAATAGCATGGAGTCAGGATTCCTTGAATTCCCTTTCAGGCCTTCTCTTTACACTCAGTTTTTTGGGAGTGCTGAGTAAATCAGTTTGCTCCTTAAGAGACAGGAGATATACAAGGATTTTCTACGTTTTTTGCTCCTTAAGAGACAGGAGATAGACAAGGATTTTCTACGTTTTTTGCTCCTTAAGAGACAGGAGATATACAAGGATTTTCTGTGGTTTTAGGGAGCAAGTTGGGTAAAAAAAAAAAAATCTTTCTTCTTTAAATTGACTGTCAATTTGAGAGTAGTGGAAGTTGTGTAACTCTGTGGGAAATGACTTGTGTCATTATGGGCTGCTAATTAACAGCTGCTTGTTATTCCAGAGCCACTTGCGTGTTGGGAACAGAAAAAAAAAATCCTATTTATACTAAAACTTATAAATATTAAACATAGATGTGTGCTAGAACATGTAGAATCCTGAAAGAAAATGGGTTTGGACTTCACAGAATCAGGATTTCACCCAAGGAGAAAAACTGGAGTTTGTTTGTGAGGGCCAGCAGGAGATGGGGCTTCTCTCAGTGTGGACAGATGTAAAACCCAGCTTTTCCAGGAAAAAGCAGANTTTCCAGGAAAAAGCAGGTGCTAAGCCCAGTTTTCCAAGGAAAATGCCTAGCTTTTCCAGGTAAAAGCAGGTGCTAAGCCCAGTTTTCCAAGGAAAAAGCCCAGCTTTTCCAGGAAAAAGCAGTGTGCTAAGCCCAGCTTTTCCAGAAAAAAGCAGGTGCTAAACCCAGCTTTTCCAGGAAAAAGCAGCTAAACCCACCTTTTCCAGGAAAAAGCAGTGTGCTAAGCCCAGCTTTTCCAGGAAAAAGCAGTATGCCAAGCCCAGCTTTTCCAGGAGTGCTAAGCCCAGCTTTTCCAGGAAAAAGCAGTGTGCTAATCCTAGTTTTTCCAGGAGTACTAAGCCCAGCTTTTCCAGGAAAAAGCTGGTGCTAAGCCCAGTTTTTTCAGGAAAAAGCAGCTAAACCCAGCTTTTCCAGGAAAAAGCAGGTGCTAAGCCCAGTTTTCCAAGGAAAATGCCCAGCTTTTCCAGGAAAAAGCAGGTGCTAAGCCCAGTTTTCCAAGGAAAAAGCCCAGCTTTTCCAGGAAAAAGCAGGTGCTAAGCCCAGTTTTCCCAGGAAAAAGCCCAGCTTTTCCAGGAAAAAGCAGATGCTAAGCCCAGTTCCACCAGAGCAGCCACAGTCTCAGTGCAAGGACAATGAGGGTGGTGGGAATTCTGGGATTTGGGAATCCCCCAGGCTGGAGCTGCCTCACCTGGCTGTCCCCGTGTCCTGGAGGAGCAGAGATCCTCACTTGGTGCTGCAGAGGGAAGGGCAGCAGGGCAGGGCTGGACCAGCACAGCTTCACCTGGCCCCTCTCAGCCAGCTCCAGGTGCAGCTTCACGGGGGCTTCAGGCCTCACTGCACACAAATTAACCAACAATGAACCCCAAACTCACTGCCCCAGCCTGCTGTGTTTTACTGAGACACAATTCAGCCCTTAAACTCAGCTCTCTTAAACTCGGCTCTCTTAAACTCAGCTCTCTTAAACTCAGTTTTCAAGAGCTGCTCTACTGCATGGCAATGATGTTGTGTTATATCCCTGGAAAAGTCACTCTGGTGCTGTTACAGGTATCAAGAAATGCTTTTTTGACCTCCCATTTCCCTCAAATCTGCAGGGATTTCTTTCCTTTGGCCATAACTTTTCCCAGTAGCCAAGCCCTAGTTTACCTGCTTTGCTGGAAAAAGGGAGTGAGGAAGAGAGGGATGGGAATGCTGAGAAAATCAAGGATTTGACAAGGATTTTTCTAAATATTCCCATCCTTCCACAGGGATTATGGCTGTGAAAGGAGGTGTCCAGCAGAGTTATGTGAGGGCAAAGTGAAAATGGAGAGTTTGGATATTCTCATGAGGAATGGATGGGAAATCCTTGGGTTTCCATTCCTTGGACAATGACAAGGAGTCAAGGCCCTGTTTTTGCCTGGTACTGAGACTTTGTCCTCATCCACAGCCAAATTTTTCCCATGGAAGAATAAAACCCTGCTCCAAACCACTGCAGGCTGAGCACCACGTGCAGAAGCTGAAGGGAAAACATTCCCAAAAATCCTGGGCAAATGTTCTCTTCAAATTCCATCTGCACTGGAGTCCAGCTCTCCAAGTGAACCATTTAAATGCATTCCTGGAATGTCACTCAGTTACATCAAATATTTCTATTTATTTTCAGTATAAATCCAGCACACCAAGTCAGATTTTATTTCATTTCTCCTTCTAGACCATCTCAAAGCAATTAACTTCATGAAGGCCAGCAGGGAGTCATTGGGGAGGAGGCCAACAAAAGTCAGTGGCTTTTCCATCACATTTCCCTGAATCAGATCCCACAGATAATGATGGTTGTGATGCCACCTGCTCCACAATCAGCAAATAAAATCCAAGTGGTACAAGCACTCGAGAGTTTTTACATTCCAAATGGTTTTAATTGAGCTAAATCTTGGCAGAACATATATTAATATTGTGCATTTTTAAAAGCACAGCTAACTCATTGTGTCATTTTTCAATACTGGCAGACTCCAGGCTGAATTTTTAATTTCTTCCTGCAGCATCATTTCAAACCAGCAGGATGAAAAATGCCACCTCTCATCTTCCAAACAAGCCCGCCCAGAGATTTTAACTGGTTCTGTTTGCAGAGCACATCAGTTAGGAGGAAGTTTATAGAATTCCAAAGTTTTTAAGTTAATAAGATGTTCATAAAAGTTTAATTTTTTTTCCCCCTGCAGCTGACAGCTCCTGCCTTTATGAAATCTGCCCAAATCTGCAATAACTGGGCACGTTGGATAGCAACACATATCCAATTCATCATGTCAGGAGAGTTTGAGCTTGATCAAACACACAGGAATGTTCTCCAGCTTGGGGTTGCATGGGTGAGGAAGGAAAAAAACAGGATCAGAGAGCTGCTTGGGGAAAATGGGTGGGATTCTTTCCTAAGCAACTTTGGGAACAGCTTTTTAAATTTAATTTAAGTCCTCAGCAACAAGCTCCACCACTGGGCCAGCCTTGGGCACAGAGAGGTCTTGATTAGAAAGGAAAAAAAATGAGAAATAACCAATTTATTGAGTGCTTGGGCTCTGCTCAGTGTGGTTTGCACGGGAGCCCAGACAGGGATTAGGGAGCTTTTCCTGCCCTGTCTGTGCCCCCTTTTCCCAGCAGAACCATCCTGCTGCTGTTTTCCATGCACACAGGGCTCAGCCATGCTCACCTGCAGCAGGGCATTGCCACACCCAAGCAAATGACTCTATTCAAGGAAAAAAAATTTGATTTACCTCTGAATATATAAGGAAGCCAAGCCAGAATCTTCCACGTCCTTCCCATCAGCATTGCCTCAGTGCCAGGACAGGGACACTGCTTGGGCTTTGGAAATGTTTCTCAAAACTTGTAGCTGTCTCAAGCCAAATTATCCCTCCTTCATCATTGTATATTTAAGAAGGAGCACAGAGGTGCTCAAGTGTTTTTTGGGGTGTCTTAGCCAGGTGTCAGATGCTTCTCTGGCACCTGCACATGGCTTTATTCTTTTGTTTCTGTACTGTTTGTTATTTTCTCTTTCATTAAAACCTTTTGCTTTACAAAACACACCCAAGGAGCTGCCCTCTTGGAGGTTTCAGGTTAACCCTCAGGCTTGACAGAAGGGAGGTCAAAAAGCATTTCTTGATAACTGGATTTCCTGATCACTCCCAGAGGTTGCAGGTCAACCCTCAGGCTTGATCCATCTTCATGGGGCTCATTCCACATGAGGCTGTGTCACTCACCTATGTCCGTGGGCTGCAGGGACATCAGGGGTGACCCCAGGGCTGTGACACCTGCCACCACCTCCAGCCACAGCAGGTAGGTGTGGTTGAGGCTGGGGGAGGCCACCAGGCACTCACAGGTGGCCTGGTCCCCGCAGTGGCACGGAGCCACCATCACTGTCCCCTGCAGGGAGCTCGTGGATGCAGCTCCCAGGGACAGCTCTGACCTGCAGGAGGGACAAATCAAAAACAAAAAACAAACCAAGAAACAAAACAATCCAGTATTTTGGGGTGTTTTTTCTGTATCTCAAGAGGTTTGTGATGCTGTTTTACACCACAACGACACAGACTGTGAGCTGCAGAAGGCTGAAAATGACTCCTTTATTTTTGGGATGTGTCTCCCTTTTATACTGTTTCACACAGACCAATTGGATTGGTGACACAAAGACAAACCTCTTCACTCACATTGGTCAGACCAGAGGGACATCAAGAAGAAGTCCCTCCGAAAAAAAGGAATAATGAATAACAAAGTTACAGTTACAAAAACATTTCTCCTGTTTATAGAAAATTCCCTGGGAAAAGAATTTCAGGAAACCAAAACACCTCAGGCACGATACCAGGGCTACAGGTTTGGCCATCTGGATATGATTTATTGATCAAACAATTTAATTAATTAATGAAAAAAACCCCTGTAACCAATGGCTTTAACCTTGCTGCTTCTCCCTTTCTCAGTGGTTTTTGTTTCCATTTCCATCCCATTAATGCATTCCCAGATCTTTTTGAGGCACACAAGGTTGTTTGACCTTCCCATGGCAGCTCCCTGCCACCCCAAAAGAGATGAATTTCTAATTCCCATTCGTGAGGCATTGAAATAATACCACAAGAATTGAATGTTCCCTCCAGCTCCTGCTACAATTGAGCGTTACAGGGAATTGTAATATTAATGGGAATATTATAATTAACCTTCAATCCCATCCCATTCCANCACTCCCAGAGGTTGCAGGTCAACCCTCAGGCTTGATCCATCTTCATGGGGCTCATTCCACATGAGGCTGTGTCACTCACCTATGTCCGTGGGCTGCAGGGACATCAGGGGTGACCCCAGGGCTGTGACACCTGCCACCACCTCCAGCCACAGCAGGTAGGTGTGGTTGAGGCTGGGGGAGGCCACCAGGCACTCACAGGTGGCCTGGTCCCCGCAGTGGCACGGAGCCACCATCACTGTCCCCTGCAGGGAGCTCGTGGATGCAGCTCCCAGGGACAGCTCTGACCTGCAGGAGGGACAAATCAAAAACAAAAAACAAACCAAGAAAGAAAACAAGTCAATATTTTGGGGTTTTTTTCTGTATCTCAAGAGGTTTGTGACGCTGTTTTACGCCACAATGACACAGACTGTGAGCTTCAGAAGGCTGAAAATGACTCCTTTATTTTTGGGATGTGTCTCCCTTTTATACTATTTCACACAGACCAGTTGGATNTTCCCACCTAAATCTTTGGGACCAGCAGCTCCCAAAGGATTCTTCATTCTCATCTCTACTCTCCAGGCTCTTCCAGAAACCCGCATTCATGGAATCCTGCAGGTATCCAGTGACCAAGGCCTCCCCAAAGCTGGGAATTTAATAGTGCAAATAATTTGTGGCCAAATTTCTCCCAGCAGCAAAGCCAAGACAAACCCTGACAGTTCAATCACCTCGGATCCTTTCCTGCTTTTCACGTTTCATCCTTACCCAAAAAAATAATATAAAAAAGCCCCTGTTTGGAATTGTTCTGAAGTGATTTTGGAATTATTTCTGTCCAGTAAGGGTTTTGTTTTACTAATTCAGAGAAAGCAATGGAAATTCATGGAATAAGAGCCCTTCTGTGCATTTTTCCAATGGGTTTGGAGCTGGCATGAGTCACTGGAACACTTGGATTCAGGGAGGGCAGAGATCTCTGCACTGGTGGAGAGGGAAGGACGAGACTTGCTGCTTTATTTTCTGGGTTTAATCCATTTGTTATCTGCTCCATTTATCTGAGGGCAGAGCACAGGGAAGTGGCCATGATTCACCAATTCCATTTCCATATCCTGCCCTGCTTAGAGAGGAAAAAGGTCAAAAAAACCTGAGGAGAATTATGGAGGATGGGAAGAGCTGAGGCTGGGAGTGCAGGAAACCACTCCTGGCTCATGCCAGCCCCACTCCCCTCATCCCTCACTGAGCTTTCTGCACCTTGGGATACTCTGAGGCTGGAAAAACGTGGAATTTCAGCAGCACTGCCCTCCCAGCTGCTGTGCTCTGCAGGAACAAGCCCAGGCAGGTCCATCTCAAGGCATGGTTTGTATTTATCAGTGCTCCAGACAGCCAATCCTGACATTCCTGAAATAATTCTCGCCAGGACTCGCAGACTTGAGGACACAGGAATTATGCTGATGGTATCTGGCAGACAGAGAGCTCTGAAATTACTTGGAATAATTTTGTTTTTCTAGAGGTGGCTCCACTGTTTTCTCCTGAATTTCCTTTCAAAGACTTTGCAGAATTTTCTTTGAAGCTTCCCTGCCTTCTCCTGTTGCTCACAGATTTTTTTGCTCTCCAAAAGCCACAAGAAATCCATGAAAATGTAGTTTTTTCTTCAAACCATGTCTTTGATCTGATCCGTCTGGAAAATGGTGACCACCACACCAGCCTCTCGTCATTCCTAATAATTATTTCAATTTTTAACCATCCAAATGAACTTGTTTGCACCAACAAAAAGCAGTGTAAAGGGAGAAAAAGCTAAATACTTTCTCTCCTGACTTCTTAACCCTCACAAGCTGAGAAGAGGTCAGTGGCTCCTTCACCCAAATCCAAATCCAAATCTAAATCCAAATCCAAATCCAAAAGAACAGAGAGTTCTTTTAGCCAACACCTTGGAAAACCTCAGAAAAAAAAACCCCAAACATTTAGGAAGTCCTAAATGTTTTATATTTATATTCAACCTCCATCAGAAGGTGATACTTCTCCTGCTAAATTCATCTGTGGCCCCCTGGGGAACTTGGAGATATTCAATTAGATGCTGCAAAATGTCCTGGCTGAATTTCAATCCTGTTCTTGCAATTGAAAAGAAAAGAAAACAAAAAACACCCACCATCTTTTAGGAAGAATTACCTGAATTTTCAGGAAAGGTCCATCCCAAGCAGGTGGTTGTGAAATAGGGTCACCATTGTCAACTCTGCTGTCACATTTTATTTATTATTCCTATCTCCTCTCCTGCCTTTATTGGCAATGGGTGGAGTAAAGCTGTCTGGGGGCTCCAGGATTTTTCCATCAATATTTTTCCAATGGTTTTGATCAATGGCAGCTCTAGAAAAATCCTTATTTGCAGAAGCTGCCTCGTTAAAGTGCAGCAGATCTGAGGGCTGCTGAGCTCATCAGTCTCTACTGAGAGGTTGATTTGCTCTGGCTGGAGAGGCTCAATGCACAATTGATTGCACTTGAGGCAAATTGCATGATTTATCCTTAAAAAAAAATGGGAATTTAGTCCCAGAACTGGAAGAGAGGATCCCAGGTACTTCACATGAGTCAAAATATGAATGCAGCCTCATGAGCTCAAAGGGCAAATGATAATCAGTGCTCAAAATGAAACTGGGAACATTCACCAAGGGGATCCCTGAGGGGAAAGGTTCCAGCTGATGGAATTAACCCTGGATTTAACAGCATTCCTGGGATCAGACAGCTGGGAAGATGTTTGATAGATAATTAATCCAACTTGTCTAATGAAGCTTTGGAATTACCTTCTTTCCTACCCTTTTGGAATAACCTTTTCTCTCCCCAAACCCCATCATCTCCCTCACTTGAGCCTCCCACCCAGCAGTGCCATGGGCAGAACACAACATTCCCATTCCTGATATTTCCAAGCAGGAAAACTGTGGATGTGACAAATAAGAGGAAACTTCTCTAATGCTGGAAAAAAACCCAAAAAACCCCAAAAACCCCTATGAGAGACCCAAGCTTTTCTGTTGTAGATTCTCCTGTGTCATTATTTTTGTGCATTGCCCTGTGTGTGAGAATCCTGGCTGGATCTCCAGACTCCCAGGGAGAAACACATGCCAGGAATGCATATTTTTAAAACTGGGAATGTTTTCAAGGTATTTTGGCTCAGGAATAAAATGTTAAGGTAGCAGAGAGCCAACAGGGAAAGCTGTCACCTTCCCAAAGGCTGAAATGCTTGTGCTTGCTGTTCCCCCAGAACACAGGGACCCTAAAAGGAAAAGATTAATATGGAATGTGGGGAGGGAAATGAGTTCTCCAAGGTTTTGCTTTGTTCCTCATCTTTGCAGCAAAGAGGAATCAGAGACTCTGGTGAGTCCACAGGGCCTGCTCTCCTAAATTTCAAGGCACTCTCTGAATTCCCTTTCCTAGCACAAAGAACCTCTTCAGCCCAGCTGGGGCTCCAATCTGGTGGCATCCCCCAAAAAAATTCCAATATAGAGATTTCTGCACTGGGATCACTGGTAAAGCTTTTCCTGTGCAGCTGAGCCTGGATGGAGCAGAGCAAAGCCAGAGCTGCTTCCCCCACAAACACCCATGGGATGGTATTTCAGGAATCAGAGTCATGAGGAGCACTGGAAATGGGAACCCACCTCACCAAAATGGGATTAAAATATTGTGTCAGCTAAACAACCACATTTATTCCTAAATAATACACTTGGTTTCTGCTCTGGCTACAGGGATGGTTTGTGCCAAATGATCTCTGGCTCTTCAGCAAGTCCTTCCCTATAAATTCAGCTCATTCAACTATTGCAGTTCATCCTGTTCCACAAGGAAATGAGGTCTGGGTGTTTACACCAATCCTTCAAACCTATCAATAATCCAGAAAAAAACCAGATCATTTTATAACCAATGTATCTAAGGCCTGCCCTGCCCATGCCACAGCCAGGGTGATTCCATCTCTCAGCATTCCAGGGAATATTCACCACAGTGCCAATGAGGTGAGAGCAGCATTTGCCATTCTATCACATGTTAATTACCACAGTTACTTCAGGAGAGACAATACTATGGTCAAAAACAAATAAAAAGCAGGAACCAAGACTTTAAAACTAAGAAATTCTAACAACAAAGATACTTTAAGAAGTCAATGCTGATTTCATGAAAATATTTTAAGAAACATGGGAAGGACAGAGAAGGAGAACTCTCCATTCCAACCATTTTTCATTCAAAAACCCACAAACTTTTCATATTAGCCAGGATTACTTTTAGACAGGACAAAGTAAAACCTGCAAAGCTAAAGCTCCCACCATGCTGAAAGCTGGAATGTTGATGTTTCAGGAAATGCTTTCAGTTTTCCAGACAAATTTACCAGGGCCTGTACTTACCCAGAGTATAAAAGGTTCACCTTCAGGTCAGCTCTCAGGTCCAGCTTCAAAAGCTGCAGGTTACAAACCAACAGGTCCAGCTTGCCTCTAATCCAACATTCCATGTTCCAGCTCCAATCTGCACAGAAGAAAAGGATCCCACATTTCTGAACTGCATCAAAATAAAATAAAATATCTGGATAGAACTCACTGACAAACAGAGGACAGATATTCCTGCAAGTGAGGCTGCACCACAAATGGGAAAATATTTATGAATAATCTGGGTTGAGCCAGCTTATTTTATCCAACATTCCATGTTCCAGTTCCAATCTGCACAGAAGAAAGGGCTCCCACATTTCTGAACTGCATCAAAATAAAATAAAATATCTGGATAGAACTCACTGACAAACAGAGGACAGATATTCCTGCAAGTGAGGCTGCACCACAAATGGGAAAATATTTATGAATAATCTGAGTTGGGCACCTTCAACACTTCCAAGGCTCACAATCCATGTGGTTCTGCTCTGTCATGATTAAAGAAGGAATATTTTTTCCCTGGATTTAGGGACAAGGCTGCAGGGTGAAGAAAAATGAAGCTGCTGGTGGTTGCTGTGTCCTGAGAAGTGGCACAGCCTCAGCTGGGGATTTGTGAAATGCAATTCTACCTACTGAGGTCAAGGAGATTCCTGGCAGCAGAATGCCAGCTCTGTGTTCCTCAGAGACAGGAGGAGGAAAAAAAAACCTGGGGAACAAGGAATCCTAATCCATGTACAGATATTTAGTGCACATTTATTATTTCAAGCCTCACAGTTCCTGTAGAAATGATGCCATGTGCTCTCCACCTCCCCTGCCTGCTGATGGAGTTTAAACCCCATATCCACCAAAAATATTTAAAATATTCCTCACAGTGTCTAAATCCCTGTGAAGATCTGGGTTTATGTCCTCTTATGCAGTGCTCCATATTCTATTCACAATTCTCCTGGAAAGACAGCCAAATATTTTTTTTTCTCCCTTTTGAAATTGTGCTGTACAATTCCTCCATCTTCCATTACATTCTGAGGAAGGATTTTGCCACACTGAGGAAGGATTTTGCCACACTGAGAAAGGATTTTACCCCGTTGAGAAAGGATTTTACCCCATTGAGGAAGGATTTTACCCCATTGAGAAAGGATTTTACCCCATTGAGAAAGGATTTTACTCCATTGAGGAAGGATTTTACCACACTGAGGAAGGATTTTACCACACTGAGGAAGGATTTTGCCACACTGAGAAAATATCATACCTCTCTGAGGAAGGATTTTGCCACCCTGAGGAAGGCTTTTACCACCCTGAGGAAGGATTTTATCACAGTGTTGCCTGCCCAGGATAAAAAGTGAATCCCCATTTATCCAACCCACCCCTCTCCTCCCAAACAACAAAAAAAAACCCCTAAATATTTTTGGAAGAATTAACTCCTTGTGCCCTTGAGTGCTAAACCCACCTATTTGCTGAGGAGCAGAGAGATTTATTTCTGAAGGAATAAACTTCCTTGCCTGCATGCTTGCTCTGTACAGAGAACAATCAATGTTGCTGGCACTCCAAAGGCAACACAGAAAATTTTCTTCACTCATTAAAGGCTTGATTTTGGATGCTCCAAGTTCTCTCCTCAAGCCAGACCAGCTCTCAGCTGAGAAAGGGCTCAAAAATGTCTCGTTCAGCAGCACACAGGGCAGAGTGAAATTCCTGGCAGGAACTGGATGGACCATGCAATGGGCAGCTGCCATCCAAAGGAAGTCTGCAAATATAAAGGGAAAAGTCTTAGAAATAAAAGGAAAATTCCTATTTTTTAACAACTAAAAGGGAGGGGTTGATGTGATACAGAAATGCATGCATTGGGTAAAAAATCAGGTTGTTTGCAGGGGTTGTTCCCTGAGGTAAAGACAAAATTAATAAAAACATCACCTCTAGGTAAAGACAAAATGGTTAAAAACATCCTCTCTGAATGGTGTCACAGCCCTTTACCCCAACCTCACTGCACCTGAACTTTTGTTTTCTCAATCTCCTGAAAAAAGTCAAGGCCAAGATTGTAGGCAAAGCATCTCTTTGGGATAACTTGGCTTTTATTAACCAAAAATACAGTGAATCCTAAACTGAAGTGAATCCTAAACTGGGTATGAGTTTTTCATCTCCCCATGCAGTGCTGGAACAGGTCCCCTCCAGCTCTTTTCAAACAGCTCCATTTCAATAAAAAACATAATCCTGTTGTAAATCTAAAACACAGTCCCACTGTAACTCTTAAATAAAAAAGGACAATATTGCTGTGGGTGCAACTGCACAACCCCAGGGCATTCTCTGGGAAGTGAGAGGCAGGAAAATGTCATTTTTTTTCTTCCCATCAGACTTAAAATAAAACCCCTCTGAGCACGTTTGTTGATGTCATAGCTTGAATTGTGCTCCCAAGGATGAGCAGGGAACAACTTCCTGTAAAACACTCTGTGAATTTCAAGATTAAAGCCCTACTTGCAGCAAGGCACAGGGGCATTGGTGCACTTTGCATTTTGCTCAGGAAGGGCAGAAATTTCAAGCAGGTCGTTAAACAGAAATTAATTGATGCTCTCTGCCTTGCAACAGCCAAAATGAGAAATGCCAGAATGTCTCTGGCACTGTTTGATTAATAGAAATTCATCATTTTCTAGCACAGAGAGTGAGTTAAATAATACCAAAATATGAAATGACAGCTCTAAAAAAAAAAAAAAGCTGTTACAAACAGAAGATGCAGAGTGTTGTTGTGCAGAGGGTTTTGCTTTCTCTCCACACAGATTTCAGACTCCTGCAGGGCTCTGCTCTTCCCTCCTTTCCCCCTGCACAGAGGTTGTGCCTCTGGAAATCCCAGCTTCATTAGGCCTCCAGCATGAGGAGTGGAGCAAACGAACTCTCGGGCCATAATTTGTGATTTAAAAAGGGACAAAAAGGTGACACAGAGCGGGAGAGAGAACCAGCACTGTCCCCAGCTCACCTCTTTTTCTAAGGAACTTCCCCCTCGTGGATCACAGATCATCTCAAGGGATGAATTAAACCTCATAAAGTCAAAAATGTGCTCAGCCCCTTCCTTCAGAAATGGAAAAAATGAAGTTAAAATGACCCAGAGGAAGGCCTGACCCGCAGTTCTGTCCCCAGGGCAGCAGCGTGGCTGGGTGAGCAGGGCCATCAGATGGTGACAAACTGCTCTGAAATCCCAGCAAACCTCCCTGGAGCAGCCAGGGTTTCCAAATTCAAGCTACTCAATGTGTTCACATCACAAAAGGTACTTAAAATAACTCCAGTGAGGCAATATTTGATACTGAGAGGATAAAAGTACATAAGGAGCAAGATAAAAAGGTGTTTATTTATATAAAAGGTACCTAAATTTAATGATTTATTCATCTTTTTGATTCATATTTTGTAAAGATGGCACAAATTTTCACAATAACTCCACTGGATTACAGGGTTTGATTTCTCAGTCAAAACCCTTTAAATAGTCTTTATTTTTATTTAAAAAAAAAAATAAATAAAAAAGAAAGGCAAATACCAGCTGTCCTTGCAGAGCAGGTGCCAATATTGTCAGAGGCATTTCCCAGTTTATTACTGCAGCATTTGCAGTGAGCTGAGCACCCTTTGGCAGCCCTGTGCCCACAGGGATTTTTCTTTCCACTTTAGGGCAACCAAACAAACTCCCCAGTCATTTTTATCTCATCAGGGCATTATTTGGACATGTCCTGACTCAACTTTTTTTTTCTTTTTTTTTTCTTTTTTTTTTTTTTTTTTTTTTTTTTTTTTTTTCCTGATGTTTCCTGATCTGAAAAACTCCAACTTGTTTTTTGGGATATTTTTGAGTGACATACCCATCAGCACAAACACGGCGGGGATGATTTGCCAGCACATCTTGTTTTGCAGAGCTGACCTGAAAAACACACAGAAAATGAATGGAGGGCTTATAAGGATCAGTCTGTTGTTTTATTTTTGGTGTATTTCACTTCATTTGATGCTCACACCTTTCATGGAAAACCAGAATGGTTTGGGAAGGAACTTAAAAATCATCTCATTGCAACACTCTGGGATGGGGAGAGACACTTCTCTCTCATCAGGAAAGGAAGAAGAGGCCAGAAAGAGGAAAAAATCAGAATTATCCAAGTGCAGCACGCACAGAAGCCCTCACCCATTTCAACAGTGAAGGCTTCACCAAACTTTACAGCAACATTTCATTATTGTTCCTTCATTTCAAACACTTCATTCTTTTTTATTTTCATCCAAGAGTTACAGAAATCCTGCTAAAATCTCATTTTTTTCATCCTTAAAGCTCCACAGAGGAGAGTTTGGCTGCTGTTGTAGTCAAGAACTGAGTAAAAGCCACAGCTCAAGGCAGAGAGCAAATGCCAGGGTGAGAAATTGGAGTGAGGGAATCCCTCCAAAGAGTTCCATTCCTGAAATATTTCTGAGGACAAGTTCCTTGAGAACAGCCCTGCGGCCAAAGGAGGCAGTGCCAAGGTTATGTAATGCCCTGGCCTTGCACTGTGGGGCTGCATGGCCTGAAAATCTATTGATTTATGTATTCCATAGCCTGGAAAAATGATCATTTTTTTATATATATAGTTCTTATTTTATTATATATTTATAAATTTTTATAAAGATAAACTATTTATTTACATAGTTCATATCCTGGAAAATCGATTATATATATGTATGTATGTATGTATATATATTCTTATTTTATTATATATTTATAAATTTTTATAAAGATAAACTATTTATTTACATAGTTCATATCCTGGAAAATCGATTATATATATGTATGTATGTATGTATATATATTCTTATTTTATTATATATTTATAAATTTTTATAAAGATAAACTATTTATTTACATAGTTCATATCCTGGAAAATCGATTATATATATGTATGTATGTATGTATATATATTCTTATTTTATTATATATTTATAAATTTTTATAAAGATAAACTATTTATTTACATAGTTCATATCCTGGAAAATCGATTATATATATGTATGTATGTATGTATATATATTCTTATTTTATTATATATTTATACATTTATTTAAAGATAATGTTTCAGGGGACAATTTGGCTGTCAGCACAGCTGCTGGCTGGCTCACCTGACCTGTTCCTTTGCCATTTGTTTATTCCTATTAGAGGGCCAGAGGATTTATGGAACTATCAGGTCATTTTATAAAGGTACAGGCAGGAATTATTTCTAAATAATTGAAATTAGTTAGATTTTCCCTAGTTTCAGAAGTAAAAAGTACATTTTAAGAGACTTCACTTGACAAAAATGTACATTATTTATACTATTGAATGGTTTAATGAGAAAAAAACCCCACATTTCCTCTTTTACAGGTGCAACAAAAATCCCCTGTCCATCCTTCAACCCCTTCCCAGCAGGAAACTGCTGGAGATCACTTCCAAGAAAACTGGACATCCATTTCCAAAATTTATAAACTTACCCAGAGGTCCTGGCTGTTAGAGTTTCCCCCAGGAAATATCCATTTACACTGAGAAGAAAACAACCACAGAACCTCACAGGGAAGGAAAATTATCATTTATATGTAGTTTAGTGAAGAAAAAGGCTTTTAAATTTCCTGATGGAAGCTAAAAAAAAAAAAAAAAAAATTAAGGAAGAATTTCTCCCTGGAAAGGGTGGTCAGGATTGGAAGGGGCTGCCCAGGAAGGTTTGGAGCGTCCAAGGAACTCCCAGAACTCTGGGCTGGAGACAAAGTTGGACTTGATGGTCTTGGAGGGCTTTTCCAACCTTAATGATTTGGGGATTCTGACATAAAAATGGCCAGACTGAGCAATCAGAGACTCTGATGTCAGCACAAATTTAATTTTTGGCACAAACACTCTTCAGCCCAGCCTGGAACCTCCTGTCACACCGACCCAGGCTGGTTTTACAGAGGTGTTTTTCCAATCCCAGCTCCAACAACATTCCTAACCAAACCCAGGGCTGTCCATGACCAAAAAGCCCTGGAAGCTGCATGGCCACAGAATCAGCCCCTTTGCTGCTCAAAGTTCAGCTTTCCTTAGGTAAACTTGGCAGAATTGGGTAAAAAAAAGATCTACAGATAAATCCCAGGGCAGGATAAATGCACTGCTGGAGCAGACAGGATTCCCCAAAATCTTTTCCAGTGAGAACAGTGAACTTGCCAGAATTCCTTATTCCATTGTAAGATAGAATACAAGTTTTACAGGAATATTTCCAGGGAACAGGAAGTCAAATGAAGAGAATTATTAAAATTTGTAAGTGCTGTCCTGGAGAGAATGAATTAACACAGCCAGGACAAATTGGTTTGTTTGTGGCTGGAGAAGTGTCTGTACAAAATGAAGGAATTGGGGTCCTTTTGAACAAATACATCTTAAATTATTCTGGAAGCGCTGACTTTGCTGCTGCTGTGTACAAGAAATTATCTGATTTCTTATGTAACTACTACATTGCTCTCCAAATCAACCACAGAATCACTGAATAACTCAGCAAGAGTTGGGATTAAAAGAGGCAAGAAGGAGAGCAATGCAATAAGATCATTTTTATTTACAGGACAGGTGAGAAATCGTAGAATTCCCTGGCTTATCAGCATGGGAAACAAGTTCAGCACAACCTGAAATGAGCAGGATCCACAAACACCTGCACCGGGCATGGAAAACCATATAAATCATCCCTGACTATTGCAAGCACTGCACTACAGCTGGTTTTGAATATTGAAAATCTCTAGAAAGCACAAAAATATTTTAGTAATAACGTCTATGCACAGCATCTTCTGACCTGTGCCAAGGGCTTTCCAGTCCTGTTGGTCTGAGCATGGAATTCCATTTGCCACTGAGTATAGTAAAAATCATTCTTAAATAAAGAGTTCTGAGTAAGTGGTACACAGAAAATAGAAATGGGTATGACCCACATGGAATAATTTTGCTAATATTAAAGTTTTAATAAAGGTGACTCAAGCTGGGCAGAAGCACAGCTACAAATCCAGCTGTAAACCTGCTGGTGGAACCTCTCCCCCAAGACTGGACAGCAAAACGTCCCGAACTCTTCAAAGAACTTTCTGCAGATGGTGGAATTTCTCTTGTTTGTAGTGAAAACATCCTCATTCATGCTGCGGATCTGCCCTTCCTTACGTGCAGAGCTCCTGGGATTCCTTGGCACTTAAAGGTTATATCCACGTTATAGGCACACTTGGAAGTTAAGGGCTCTCAGTGTGTTCATTATAAACTCCATTTATACATGCTGTACCACTCAGTAACTTCCCGAAGTTTTCTTCTATCACAGCTCCCGCAGCACCGGGGACTCACAGCCCACATTCACCGAGATTTATTTTTCTTTTGCTGTTACACTGAATCTCAGGGAATATAACGAGGGAAAGGGCTGACTCGGGAACACTGAAACCGCCTGGATCTGTGAGCGGGATGCGGAACCAGCTGCGGGCTGTGTTCAGGGGAATGGTTCAGGAAATTACAGGTGGGGGGGAAAGCGGATTAAAAAAGGAGATAAAAAGTAAATTCACCAACCTGCNCAGGAGCTGAGAAGGAGCTGGGGAAGGTTTGAAGCACCGGGACCCTCACACGGGATAGCGGGGAAGGGGCTGGGAAGGGTTTGAAGCTCCAGGAGCCTCACACGGGATAGCGGGGAGGGAGCTGAGAAGGGTCTGGAGCCCCAGGA
>VXBB01019808.1:86573-110166 GCA_013399915.1 Illadopsis cleaveri
GTGAGGTATTTTTAAAATGTGGCCTTTGGTGTGAAAAATGGCCCAATTAACTTAATTTTAGTCTCATCTTGCTGATGCAGTGATGCTTCTGACAAGTGCTGGAAGTCACAGTGAATAACAGCACTGCTCCCTTTTCCTTTAGTGATGGGGATAATTAAAACAGAAATAAAGTCAATTTTGAGGGGATCATTTCCAAATAGATCCCAAACTTTTGGATCCTTTGCAGAATTTTAAGTAAATCAAAGGGCAAACCCAATTTTCTGCCACCTGTTTGTCTGACACTGAAGTGTTTTCATTGCCCACAACTCCTCAGTTTTGTGTGAGGTGCTCCAAGTTGCTGCAATAATTGTATTTTCTGCCCTGTAATGGGCAGGTAATGAGGTAAACTCATTTTGAGGGTCAGTCAACACCTGATTTCCTGCAGCACTTTCAGGAATCCTTCCTCCCTCCTCGATCCCAAATTCCATCAACTTCCTAAGGGAGAATCTGAGCAGCAGCCAGAAAGTGACAACTACTGCAGCTTTTGTTTCTGGGTGCTGTAAAGGATTGTTGTTGTTTNCGACAGTGAGCAATTCATTTTCTCAGCATTCCCCAAGAAAAGATGCAATTGAAAATATGTAACAACATAACACAGGCAATTTCCACCAGGGAATTTCCACCAGAGTTTGGCTGTGGGCAGGCAAACAGAGCTGCAAAAATATTGGGGTTCAGATGCCAACACCTGGGCTGATTTGAAATTCCTCTTCAAATCATTTCACAGAAGTCTTCTCTGAATGCTAAACTGCAAAAGGAAAGCTTATTATCACATCTAATGTCTATTTCTTCTTAACATTATGTGTATTTATTATTAATATTGTGAGTCATTTTGCACAGTTATGTTCACTACATCTAAATTACTCCATTAAAGAAAGCCAGGGGCTGAGTCTCACTTTGAAAACAATCTTCTACCTGTTCCCTGTGAATTTTCTGAGGGGAAAGAGGGATTTTTTTATAATCCCTGTGGTCTCCCCAGCAGGAACTCCCTCAGAGGTGGCCAGAGGGAATTCCAAGTGTGGAATCTCCTGCACAGGCAGCCAGACAAGGGGTGGGACAGGGAGCAACCAGCCCATGAGAAAAAGGAATATCCAGAATATGTGCTACAATCTAGAACTGTTCTACAAAAAGTCATACTTCCATTAAAAAAAAACAACCTACCTATCATGGGGAATAAACCTGTAACCCATTTTTAAAATAACCCAGGAACAGCTGAACCAAACCTCAGAATAAAGGGCAAAAATGAATATCCAGAAATATGAATCTCCTGTTACAATCTAGAACTATTCTATAGGAAATCATAATTCCATTTTAAAAAGTAAGTCCTGGTCATGGTGAATAAACACCTGTAATCCATTTTTAAAATAACCCAGGAACAGCTGAACCAAACCTCAAAGGCAAAAATGAATATCCAGAAATATGAATATCCTGAAAAATGTATCTCCAGAATATTTGTTACAATCTAGAACTATTCTATAGGAAATCATAATTCCATTTAAAAAAATAAGTCCTGGTCATGGGGAATAAACACCTGTAACATGCTTTTAATATAACCCAGGAACAGCTGAACCAAACCTCAAAATAAAAGGCAAAAATGAATATCCAGAAATATGAACATCCTGAAAAATTAATATCCAGAATATTTGTTACAATCTAGAACTATTCTACAGGAAATCATAATTCCATTTAAAAAAATAAGTCCTGGTCATGGGGAATAAACACCTGTAACCCATTTTTAAAATAACCCAGAAGCAGCTGAACCAAAGCTCAAAATAAAGGGCAAGAGCCTTTCCACCCACAGCCCTCTGATGCAAATTCTCCCAAGCCTTGTACTCGAGGCATTGCTGTGCAAAAAAGCTCCAGCTTTTCCAAACAGACACCACAAACTCCTCCTGCTGATGGTGGGGGACTCAGTAATTCCATTTTTCCAAGTTCTGGGGAGATGAGAATTCCCCACTTTAATATTTTCATCACTTTCAAAGCAGGAAAAGTGACCTGGAAGAGGAGGAGAGCTCTGCTGCCCTCTGCACCCCTGCCCTGCTGGCAGAGAACGGATTTCACTCCAGACTCCTTGGAAGAAAGAGATGTGGAAAAGCTCCAGCACTACCTTCCATCCCATCCTTTTTTATGGAATGCTTCTAAAAACCTCCCAGGTTCATCACTTCACCATCATAAGTGATGATCCTTTACCTTTCCCCCACATTCTGCATTAATTCCCCTTCCATGGCTCCTGGAATTGTCCATTCCAGCAGCAGGAAAGCAGCACTGGCCACGTTTCACCTTCCCCCTCACACCTGTCTGCTTGTTACCTCTGGAAATTTAAGACAGACAAACCTTGGAAGCATCAGATGTGTTTATTAGACAACTCCAAAAGTCAGTTTTAGTAGGCAACTTGGAAAGAAAAGTAGAATATATCTGAATGTCCGTGTTTGAATACTTCATGATCTCAAGGATAGGGCCAGCACAGGAGATAAAAACAGTTTACAAAAGGTACAAAAGCCACGCTGAATTCATTCCCCAAGGACAGGAAACAGGATTAGTGGACAAGGAAGCTTTGGAAAATGCAGCCACAGATTTCCAGCTGACTCTGGAACACTGATCTTGCCACGTGATGACAAAAATCAGCTTTGTGTGGAAGTTAAGGCACTTTGGATACACAGAATTCACTTCCACACAGGGAAAGCATTCCAGAGAAACCACAGGGAATTCCCACTGCAAGGATGGGACAGAATTCCCAGTACAGAGCAGCAGAGCTTTATGGCAATGAAGCTCTGGAGACAAAAGAAACCCCACTGAAATATTATTTTTTACAGTGTTTGATAACAAAGTAAATTTGTTTTACAGAGGTTAAGGGAGATCTCCATGATTTCAGCACAATTTGAAACGTTAAATGTAAAGTCCGTGTGAAAATTGCATGACATTCACATTAGGGATTAGTGCACTTAGCTACTTCCAAACAATAACAATAATAATAAAAATAATAACAATAAAAAAGCATCGACCTTCCCCACTCAACACCCACCAACCACAGCCCAAAGGGGATACAGTACAAGAAAAAAATTTGGCCAAAAAAAAGCAATTTAAACCAGCATTTTCTGGTCCTCCTGGTCACTTCAGATTGTCCTTGTTCACTGCTCCTGTCACACACTACAGCAGAGCCCACAAAGACTGATTTATTTTCAGGAAAAATTCAATCTCAGCTGCTTTTCCTCCCCAAAACTCCATCAGTAATTAATTAGTTTTGTAGATTTCTATTGCAGCCTTTGGTGCAGAAATGGAGTAAAAGCTTTCCAGAATCCAACCCCAGTCCAAGAGGAGTTAAACAGAATTGTTAGCAATGGCATTTAGAATTTATCATCAGGCACTGACTGGGTTTTATTTCACTGGTTTGCTTCATTATGGAGTGAAAAATGCCACTGCATAGAGAAAAAAAGGCATCTTCTTTAAAAATCAAAGCAGGATTTAAACATGGAAATGATGTTTAAGCTGAAAAATTTAGTTTATCATTAAAACAAGGGATTTCCCCAGTTCCAAGAGATTTCATCAAAAGCAGAAAGAAGACAGATAATTTGTTATTCCCAAGATTTTTATATGTTTATCCTGCTATGTCTTGGATGCAGCATTAACATCCAGAAAAAAACAATTTTAATGTCCTTTCAATGTCAATTCCTCTTTTAGCAGGAGACAGCCTGGAAAGCCTTCAATATAAAATACAGCAGCTCCACTGTTCCTGCTCCCACAGGTGAAATTTCCATTGAAAACATGGAATTAACCTTCCTCAAACTCCATTTTCCACTCCTGCTTGAGCCATGGCCCACAAATGGGGACAGAATTATTTCTGTCCCTATTTCAGAGAGCTCATGGAATTAATTACTGACCATCCCCTCTGTTCTTACAAAACTATAAAGCAATAAAATGAGAATTGCTGAAGTGCAATTATTTAAATGGTTACTAGGATAATGCTAGTTAAAAATAAGAGTGTTTTCATGTAATAACAACCTTCTGAAGAAGTGTGTGTTTAAAAGCAAGGAGGAAATAAGAAATCCTACCCAGCAGAACACTCAATTCCTTGCAATTCACACCCATCAAAATACAGAGTTGAACAATAAATTGTGATTTTTTAAGTGTCCTGAGGGTAGTTTCTCCTTTTGTGAACCTTCACAGAAGTCATGTCAGCTTTAAGATGCATTAAAATATATTATTCCCCAAATGTAGCCATGATTTTTGAACTGAACAGGGCCAAAAAACATCTTTGTGGGGAGAAAATGATCTTTAAACAAACCTAAGTGGAAGGGTTTTTAACCAGGGTTATTTTCTTTTGCTTTCACATTTACATTTGGCTTTATATCATTAAGAAAAATTACAGTTTTTCTCAAATCACAATTAATGAGATGTCAATGAAATACTAACTCATCCTAATTAAAGCAGGAAGATTGATCAAGCTGAACAATCCCAATCAGGATAATCTTGATATTATTCTTTGATTAGATGGTTAAAAACCCAACAGGAATAATGACCAATGGCTCAGTGACACTGCAATTGAACCAAAAATTAATGGAAATACAGTGAAAAATGGCTAAAACTGCTTATGCTTTGTAAACTTCTTCAAGGATAAATTCCTATTAATTCCAGATTTTAGTGACCACTTCAAGCCAACCATCAGCAAGGTCCCTTTGGCTGAAGTGCATTTTTTAAAAAAAGCAAAATTATGAAGGGATAACATAAAGTGAATTTTATAACATACCACACGTTATAATATCTGGACATACACACAGAACAGGGAGAGGGGGAAAAAAAAAGCTGTAAAATATTCCAAATTACCAGCACCACCAGGAGCTCCTACCACTGCTCCCAGCTAAAGTCATCTCCTCTGCCAAACACAAGGAAAAAGCCTAAAATAGTAAGGAAAATGACTGCATTGCCAGCCAGCACCAGGCCACAGGCTCCCCATTTGATCTGAAATGCAAGAAATGGAACAGTCAAAAGCACTTCTTCTTGGAAGAGATGCTCAGGGCAGTTATTGCTAGGCATTAGATCAGCTAAAACACTAAAAAAAAACCAAAACAAAAAAACAACGAAATACTACAGAAAGACTCTAAAAGCAGAAAAGGCAAACAATAAATAATTCAATTTGTGTGACTAATTATTCAATTAGCAGCCACTGGTATCACTAATAAACACTTCAGCCAAGCTACTGCTAGGATTTAGAAGGAAATGATGACTTGCCTTAAAAAAATCATTAAAACACACCTAAATCAGAGAGAAAGCTGGTGAAATTAGTGCTCCCCTTTCACTGAAACACAACAAAATCAAAAGATCTCCTTTGAAATAAGTAAAGAAAGTAAATTAAATAAGTTAAATAAGTAAGGCATGAAAAACATGGATTTAGAAGTAAACAGGGTTTTGTTTTTGTTTTTTTTTAATGAGATGCACAAGTGATTTACTTAAATAAGCAACATTTACTCTTAAAACACATGACTGAGAGTTCCCTCTCGTGGTTGTTCTGCTGCTGCCAGGCCACAGCTCCAAAATAAAAATATCAGGGGAGCTGGGCATTACAAATAAATTCAGAGCAAGTACACAAAATTTAAATTATTGCAAGTGAAGGGGAAAAGCAAGAGGACTCAGTAAAACATCACTGGGTGGTTGGGACATTGGACAGAGGAAATTTTTTTGATTTTCAGACAAATGTGATCAAAATCTCACCACTGGAGAAAAGCTCAGAAAGCAAAGAGGAAAAGAAAAGAACTCAGGCAGAGATTCCTCAGGTTTTGACGGGCCAAAGTTTGGGAAATGCTCTGAGGGCAGCCCTGGAAGCTTGGCCTTTTAGCTTTTAACTCCTACCACTCCCCAGTCCTCAAGTTTGCAGCATCCTCAATGGAGAAAGCAGAAATTTCAACAGAAAAATCAGGAAGGAGGAGCAAGAAGTGATGCAAAGTGTCATGAGACAGAGAGGCATGAGGTGGAGGAGGAGATAATTATCTTGTGCTGGGCCAAAACAAGGCTGGAGGGGTGAAAAATCCAGCTAAAAACTTTTCAGTCAGCTGAATTATTTTTTTTTTTTCAGCTCAAAAAGGCAAATTTCAGTGGATTCTTTTCACCTGGAGACAGCACAACAAGGAAATGAAAGCAGGAATTGAGGATGATACCCCTGTAAGTGGTGTCTGAGAATTAAAAAATTCGAAATTAGCAAGGACTTACTGCTTCCACCCGTGCCAGGATGATAGGAAATCCAAAGGCAGAGACAACAATTCCTGTGGTGAAGAAATAGGCCAGCTCCCTGCAGGCACTGCTGGCTGCATCACTGTCATCACCCACTCTCTTGGCAATGAAGTGAGGAATGGGGCAGATGAAGTAAAATATTAACACAAACAGGGGCCAGTACACACTGGGCAGGGGGGGAAAAAAAAGAAATGCATCATCAGTTAAAACAGATATCTCAATCAGAAAGTGGGTGCAACATTCCTAAGGCTACTTTTTTTTGGCTTGAAAAGTGGGTTATTAATCAGAAATTATAAATAATCAGAATAAAATCAGAAATTCCACCCAAAATGGGACAATTCTACCTCATTTTCCCTGCACTGACAGAGCAGCAGCCACCCTCTCACACAAGCAAGTGTTGATTTACTTTACTTTTATCCCACCCTCTCACACGAGCAAGTGCTGATTTACTTTACTTTTATCCACCCTCTCACACAAGCAAGTGTTGATTTTATTTTACTTTTGCGTTCAGTTTTGAATCATTTTGCTGATTCAGCTCTGACCACACAGGGAGGAGGGAGCAGGAAATGCACTGGAGCAGGAGAGGAGCAGCTTTCCCAAATTATAGGGGTAAAGTAGGCACACCCTCACGTCTCATCTGTGTGTCAGAGCTCTCACCAGCCTCCTCTGGATTTTTAAAGCCTTTACAGACACAAAATCACGGAATTATGGAACAATTTGGGCTGGAAGGGAACCCAAAGCTCATCCAGTTCCAGCCCCTGCCATGGGTAGGGACATCCCAAATGGAAACTTGAGGGAGGAGGATCGGTCAAAGGAACAGGAAATGAAGGAAAATGCTTGAGTGAGATTAAAAACACTTCAGCAAGGTGGTACAGCTCTTCCTGAGGCAGCACAGAGCTGCTCGAAGCCTTTTTGTTTTAACGGAAACGCGAATACAGCCTAAGGAAGCGATGTTTAATCACAACAAAGTGCCACGTGCCAAGGGCCTGGAAGCGGGGGGGGCTGCAGGAGGAGCCGAACAGCTCCATTAAATGAGAGAAACACCTTAATTAATGGATTTTTAAACAGGAGAAGCTTTGGGAAGGGCGCCGGCCCGCTCACCCGTAGTACTCCAGGGCGCAGCCCAGCATGAGGAAGGTCAACCCGATGGCTCCGCTGAAGGACAGGGCCACGAGAGCTGCAACGGCACAGGGCGGGCGGTGAGGCGGGCACCGGGCAGCCCTCCCGGGGCACCGGCAACCGCCTCACCGGGGGCCGGGCATCCCTCAGCGAGGGCCGGGTACCACCTCCCGCGGTGCCGGACATCCCTCCCCGCCATTCCCGGCCGCCCGCCCCGCGCTGAGGCGCTGCCCGGGGCGCGCTCCCTCACACGGAGCCCCCGGTACCTTTCACCCCCGCCATGTCCGGGCTCCGCTGGCACCGCGCGACTTCCGCCCTCTGGCCCCGCCCCTTTTCCCCGCGTCACGTGACCGAGCCTTTAAAAGGGCGGGCGGTGCGCCGGAGCGTCTTTTCCCGCCACGCCCGCGCTCGCGACAGGGGGCGGGGCGTCCTGAGGGGCGGCCCCGGGGTGGCGTTTAACGCACGTAACCCTCGCAAATAAACGGGTTTGTTTTAATATATAGCCTCTGTATGAGGGTAATAAATGTATATGCGTGCGCATTCAATTCATATATGTGCGTAAGAAGCGCGTATTTGCGCGCAGCCGCGATTTGAATCCATAATCACCGCTTTAAAGAGCCCCCGCCCCTCAGGCGCTGCCGTTTTGTGGGTACTCCTGAAATCTGCTGTTTTCACCCCAAAATTGGACCCAGGCGCCCTTTTGCCTCAAGCGGAGCCACCTCAGGGCCTACATCATCCACCCTTCTGCTAATCCACACCAAGAAAGGCACAGCTTTTTTTTAAAGCTGTATTTTTCAAGCCTTGGGTTTTTGAGATGACACTTTGGAGCTCCTCCCGTTTTTGACCCAAGAGGGGCTTTTTTGCCCCAACAATGGCCTTTCTACCCAAGAACAGCCTTAGTAATTCAGCGATGGCCTTTTTGCCCAAAACCCCATCTTTTTGACCCAGTAACAGCGTTTTTGTCCCAAGAAAAGCCTTTTAGAGGGAGATTTTGCACAACTTCTTCAATGACCCTCCCCAGGGAGCTTTTCTTCAGCTACCTCCCTCCTCAGCTCTTCCCTTTATATGTTCCCTGAGCCATATTTTTCCCCATTTTTCATTATTTTAAATCACGTTGAGCCAGAAGTCTTGTTAAAACAGGCTTAATAGACTAAATGCTTCAAAAAAAATTGGAAAATTGGGGTTGGTTGACTCGTTTGGCTGTGGGTCCCTGAAGGCAGTAGCCTAAGAACAGCAATGCCAAGTTGTTTCCAAATAATTTGGGAAAAGCACCTGGAATGCCAGCCTTTGGATAATGACAGTGACACCTCGTGATCTTGAAGCTCGTGGTCACAAGCACAAAAGATACCTGAATATGTTAATTTGAGCTTTTTAATGTATATACAAATGTTTTAGACCAGTCACAATTTCATCGAGTATATACCGTATTTACAAAAATTACAATAATTTAGTCAAACAGTAAACCTGAACATTGATAACCTCTGTCACTACCAGATAGGACAAGAATGGGGTTTTTGTTTGTTTTTTTTTTTAGTTAACTATTTGGATATACATACATCCTAATACTTTCATGCATCCATAAAAACATTAGGGATGGAAGTAATCAAAGCTTAAGTGGGGTAGAGGGTTGAGTTTGTTTGGGGTTTTTTTTGGTAAAGTTTAACGGTGGATTTGTATTTTGTGAATGGATGAGTATCCAGAGTTATGTGCCGTGACAAACTCGATACAAAGCTAATGAGGTTTTCATCATTAAAAAAAAGTATGTTATAGTAATGAGATCCTTTTTTTATTATATAGGCATAGGTCACAATATCTACAAATGTGAATGAGAAACAATAAACCAACAAATCACAGGAACATGATTCACATTCCAGTTATCTCTTTAAATAAGACAAGCACATACTGGATCAAAACATTAATAAATAACATCCAGTTTGTTACTATTATCTTAAGGTCTTTTATATAAAAGGAGACCTATGTGTTGGTTTCACATTTTCAGTTAATGGCAGTAAATAATGGACCAGTACAACAAAAGGATGAGTTTTATACAGAAAGCCATGTACTTTGACACACTGTCTTTGCAGTAATAGCTTTGCCACTTGAAAATGTAAGTGCAACAAGTAGTGGATTGTCTTGGAAAACCACCAGCCTTCAAGACTCACATCCGATGGCAACCTGTTCTTGAGGCAGAAAAAACACATTTATTTTCTGCCCATTCTCTGAGTATCCCTCAAATACAGATAGGTGTTGGTAAATAAACTGCTAGCTTTAGTTACTCTACAGAAGAATGCCAGAATTTGGGGTGAAGTTTGGATTTCAACTCGCTTGTGAACTAGGAAAGCTGCTTCAGCTTCAGCAACAGAGAGATTTCCTTGTGATGTTATTGCTTTGGTCCAATATAAACTTTTAAGATAATCAATTTGCACTGGAGTGACCTCAGAACTCAGACCTGGTCTGTGGATGTCTGTGTGACAGCTCGTACACCATGATCTGAAAAATGAAGTTGCAACAGGCTTCAGCCTGCCAAGAGCCTTGGCCAAGTGCTCTGGAGCTGATAAAGGCATAAAGGTGATACAAGTGGGCTGGGAAAAAGTTCTGAATCCTCAGGAGGGGAATTGTTACCTAGAAACTAGGAAGTTTCTAAACCTTTCCAGCAGAATTTTAAGTTGTTGATATTTCTCTGATGGTTTCAAGCTGCTGATGAGAACCATGGGAAGTGCAGCACGTGCTCATTCCTCACTCGGACAAGGTGGATCCACCCTTCCCCCTAAAACTGGTGCTTAACAAACCGACAAGGGGCTGTTGAATCAAGGACTCGTTGCTTGCTTTCCAAAGCACTCACTGAGGAATTCTGAATTCTGCCTGCACGTTCCACTGCGGGGCTGTGAGGTGAAGCACGGCATTAATGCAAAAGCAGCGAGCAGCTGCCACACTGACCCAGCCCAGGATTCAGCTTTGGCTCCCTTCAGCCAGACTACACTAGATGAGCAATTAAGCAGCAAATGGTGACTGTTAGGAGCGTGCCTAAACCACAGCTGAGCACTTCAATTGGATAATTCCATCCAAACCCAGAAAAAAAAATAAAGGTACATCAAAGCTTGGGCCTCACCAGCAGTTGTTGAACACAACTCAAGCGTTGCCATATCACACCTCACAAAAAAACAAGTAGGAAATTCACCAGCTACACTTTGTTGGAGACAGACTAATTCCACCTTTTCCCAGTATGTGTTCTCTCTTGTCCCACTGGAATCCAAAATGAAATAGAAAAGTTACAAGAAACTGCAACCCTGTGGCTCTGGGAGGTCGAGCCAGGTGGCCAGAGTTTCCTCTGAGCTCAGGATTCTGGAGACAAGTGTTAGGAAACCTTTCTCGTGTTCTTCATGGTAAGTATTAGGCTCTTAGTTTTCTGAAACTTCTGAATTTCCAGCCAGAGTTTGGTTGATCTGTGACATTTGTGACAAGAGACTATATAAGCACTAGCACGGGTCTAGAGTGGAGGCTGAGAAAGTACCTAATACAAAGGTTTTTGTCCTTGGTTTTCAAATTCTGACCAGGCATCATTTAGCTCCATAAATATCATCTTTGCATATTGTTCATATGGCTGCCCAGTAGCCTGGAATAAAAACAGAGAGAAAAGAGGGATATCAGAGCTCCCAAACCCAACCACAACAGCTGGCACGTGAGCAGATTCCCAAGCAGTTCCATGAATTTTCACTTTTTCCTTGACAAAAATAAGCTACTCTGGAGGGCTGCTGTCCTTAAGGATTTCTTGGCTTTGCTGCTCCTCAGAGCTGAAACCCCCCAGAGTGGGATAAAACACTGTCCCGTGGGCATAATAAATGTAACCTTCCAAATAATAAATATAACCTTGGCACTGGGAGAGGAGTTTTACCTGCATGGCAGGGGAAGAGCTGCCACCTGACACAGTTCCTGGATGAAATCAGAATTCCTGCAAACCTCCCACGTCCTCCCAAGCCTTGAGACTCTCAGGGCCTCCATTCCCTGCCAGGTGGAAGCTTCCTCTTCCCCATGGGGTGTCCCTGCTCAGCAAGTGGCAGCAGCCAGAGCACGAGCCACAAGCTGGGCAATCAGACAAGCTGATGGTTCCCTGTAGCAGTTGGATTTGGATCTCCTTTAGCAGGAGCTCTTGCCCAGCAGAAGAATGGCTGAGAGTCAAAGTGAGGGTGACAAAAGCTCTGAATTTCTGCTGCTTGAAGCAGCAGGTTCCAGGTAGAGTTTTGGAGCTGGGAATGGTTTCACAAAACCCCTGACTGGTTTGGGTTGGGAGGGACCTTAAAGACTAAATGGTTCCATGGAACACCTTCCGCTATCCCAGGTTGCTCCAACCTGGCCTTGAGCACTTCCAGGGATGAGTTTAGAGTTCATAACTTTCAGAAACCAGCAAAAACCTTGAGCTCCCACTTCCTACAGAGCTGTTTGCAGCAATAAACCCAGCGATCCCATCCAACACTTTCTAACCAAGGCTGATGGTTTCCCCCCGAGGTGGAGGCAGCCCAGCCTTACCTTGTCAGGGTGAACGACGAGCACAGCCCGCCTGTACACCTTCTTCACCTGCTCTGGAGTCACCAGGTCTGCCATACTCACAGGCTTCCACTTGGTCTCCCCTGCCCACAGCACTGTGTGCATGGTGGACAGCAGTGCCCTGATATTCCTCTCCTTCCCTTCGATCCACTCCAGCACCTGCAGAAAGGAGTGCAAGTCTCTATTTATGCCTCACATTAGATATTCCACCTGGACAAAGTTCCTTCATTTGAACACCTGTGACCCCAGGGAACATCTTAAATTTCTTTCCGTGCTTTAGAAAACCTTTGTCTAATTGTCATTAAGTTTTATATCACTGCTTGAAAGTTAAGACAGGCTTTGAGTAACATCCCTGCTAAAAACACTGACTTAGTAATGCTTGATGGAATAGTCAAAAGATAAATTAAGTGTCCAGCTCTCTGGTTCTTTAGGAAGGTTAATTGCACACCTAAACTAAGCTCAGCTAAGCTAAAATGTAAATATGAAAACCAAAGCATAAATAAATTTTACATGAGCTGAGCTGTCCAAATGAAATAAAAATGCATCAGAGCAAAGAGAATTATATTGGGATGACCAAATCAGCTGGGAGCTTCAGTGACTCAACAGCTTTTGTGGGGACAAAAATGGGACCTGGGAAAATTCCTGCCTACGCCATGGCCTGACCTCTGTCCAGCTGTTGTGGCTGATGATGGTGTTCAGTGTGGTTGCTGTCACTTCCTAAAGGTTAAAACCTTTCCACAAGGCTAAAAGCAAGAAATTTTGAGAGGATCATTCTGTTTTCTAGAACTCTGTTTGGCTTCTGCTGCAGCTTTTCCTCTGAGTCCTCTCTTCTTCTGCAATTCCAATTTGTGGTGTCATATTTCACATACAGAGCAGGACAGACTGAATTCCCTTCCCTTTCATAAGGGATCTGCAGTTTGGCAATTTATTGAGGAGAGATGAGAGAATTCCAAAGCGGGCAGGATTAATGAGGCAGAGGATTAGTTCAATTAGCTGCGCCTGCTAATCAGGGCTGGAGTGCTGTGGAAGAGCAGCAGCCCAGACAGTGACATTGAGCAAGCCATTGTTGATGTGGTCTGGTTGGGGACAGAAATGTCACCTTGGAGTTTTAAATCTGTTGAGGACATTGAATGACTGGGACAACATCACCAAGAATTTTGCTTACTTTTAGTTTCTCAGGGTCCATCTCCTTTGCCATTTCTTCTTTTCTCATCTCAGCTATTGTTTTGGGGCCTTTCTTGTCCTTGTGAGCATTAAAGCCTTGACCAGATAATAAATCTTCGAAATCTGCAGACACTTTTGGCTTGGAATCTTGAAAACCAAGAAGATTTTAAATTATCATCATTGCATGGGTGCATTTAAACACTGGCTTTCTACATAAGATACAACCTTTGGTTAATCACATTAACAATCTCCTGGTGCTAATGAACGTGCAGGTTCTCATGAAAGAACCTCTCTTGAAAGAACTTGCTTCTCATGAAATGTTACTCAATGTTACTTTTAACTTATTATTATTATTATTATTATTATTATTATTATTATTATTATTATTATTATTATTATAAAATCCCAGAATGGTTTGTGTTGGAAGGGATCTTAAAGTTTATCCACTTCCAACCCCCTGCCATGGGCAAGAACACCTCCCACTATGCCAGGTTGCTCCAAGCCCCATCCAACCTGGCCTTGGACACTTCCAGGATTATTTTGGAAGCTCATTTGGAATACAGAACCCCCTAATTAGCACTATTTACCATTTAGGACAGCATAAAGCACCGAACAATCACCGTGCCTGACTTGCTTAGCCCTAACCCGCAAACCAAAGGGACCAACCCTTTAGATGCTGAATCCCAAAGCTCTTACCGACATTAGCGGGTCCTTTCCCCCGCTCTCCCTGCGGGCCCGTGGCCGAGAAGCTCACGTTGTAGTTAGGTTTGTTCTGGGGGGAGGCGTGGGGCACGCTGGGCTGGGATTTGGGCTGTGTCCCCTGCCAGCCGTAGCCCGCGCCCTGCTGCCACCCGCTGCCCCCCATGGGCTGCGGCGGCGGCTTCTGCGGCGACGGGGGGAACCCCCCGCCCATGCCCGTCGGCGTGGTGGGCTTGCTGGCGAACGAGGGGCCACCTGCGGGGAACGACGGCAGGGAATCACCGTGGGAGTTAGAACAGGGAGCTGAGCCGACCAAAGCCCCCCCGGTTTCTGTTTTCGGCTCCGCCACGAATTTTGGCGGCATCGCTGTTGCCCCGAGGTTGCTCTGTGAGGTGTTTATAGAGCTGGCTTTAAGGGTTTGAGGAATTGGGAAAGCTGGAGGTAGCTGAGCTTTGAGGGTTTGAGGAATTGGAGGTGGCTCAGGGAAACAGGGAAAGCTGGATGTAGTTGAGCTTTGAGGGTTTGAGGAGCTGGAGGTGGCTCAGGGAAATAAGCAAAGCTGGATGTAGTTGAGCTTTGAGGGTTTGAGGAGCTGGAGGTGGCTCAGGGAAACAGGGAAAGCTGGATGTAGCTGAGCTTTGAGGGTTTGAGGAATTGGAGGGGGCTCAGGGAAACAGGGAAAGCTGGATGTAGCTGAGTTTTGAGGGTTTGAGGAGCTGGAGGTGGCTTAGGGAAATAAACAAAGCTGGATGTAGCTGAGCTTTGAGAGTTTGAAGAGATGGAGGTGGCTCAGGGAGACAGGGAAAGCTGGATGTAGCTGAGCTTTGAGGGTTTGAGGAATTGGAGGTGGCTCAGGGAAATAAGCAAAGCTGGATGTAGCTGAGCTTTGAGGGTTTGAGGAATTGGAGGTGGCTGAAGGAAACAGGGAAAGCTGGATGTAGTTGAGCTTTGAGGGTTTGAGGAGCTGGAGGTGGCTGAAGGAAACAGGGAAGGCTGGATGTAGCTAACAAGGAGCCACAGCTCTGTGTGGGTGGTGGCAACACAGAATGATGGAATGGTTAAAGTTGGGAGGGACCTTAAAGCTCATCCAGTTCCACTTTCCCCTAGCCCAGGTTGCTCAGAGCCCCATCCAGCCTGGCCTTGAGCACTCCCAGGGATGAGGAAGCTCTCTGGGCAGCCTGTGCCAGTGCCAACACCCAGCTGGTGTTGTTGAAATAGTGTCTCCTCATGCTGTACTGATTAAAACCATCCACAGAGATGTGTCCCAGCACCTCATTGCTTTAGGGGATGCTCCTCTGGCTCTGGTTGTGTTTGTGGGAGGTGCTCAGTGTCAATGTTTTATTATTTCACTCTGACATCCACACTCAACTCCCAGCTCAGAAATGTGTCATGGAAACTGGATGATGTGCTTTCCACTTAGTCACGACCAACAAAAATGTGCTTAAATATCCTGGGCATGCCAAGCCATTTGTTTTTAAACCCCACCACTCTCCTACAGAATGTGCGTTTTAAAAGGACCTCGGTGGCTCTGACATGGGGCTTGGCAGCCTTTTTGTTTTGCTCCTGCAGAGCAGCCTGAAATCCAGCAGAGGGAACTGGGAAACCGAATTCCAGCCCCACGCTGGGACTGACGCAAAGGGGAAAACAAACATCGCACCGAACCACAAGGGCTCGCAAAGAGCCGAGGGCAGCGACAAAGGCAAGAAAAATCTATTTACCACGCTCAGACTATGCTGGGCTTTAAGGAAAGCTTCAATAATTTCTCAGAACTGCCTTTTAAACATTGGAATTGAACGTTTGCTGATTGTTTTGTGACATAAAACAAGGGGGAAAGGCTTTTCTAAGCAGTCAAGCTTTGTAGCCGGGTGCAAATCCCCCACCTTCAGATAATACTGCAGATTAGAGGCAGAGCAATTCCACAGCTTTTCTGACAAAGCAGGAAAATGAGTCAAGTGTGGAAGGAAGCAATTCCTCAAGAGCCCCAGCAGCTTTGCAGAGCCAAATTCTCCTCCCAGGCCTGCAGCAGCACTTGAAACACAGAGCATCCTCAGCCTGAGCGTGTTGGGACTTATCAGAGGTTGTGCTTTGCAATCCATGCAGCCTGCTGAGCTCCCTGCACGTTGCCAGCACATTTTTTTGACCGGGGGATCAGGAAAAGCACGGATTTTTGAGAGTTTACAGAGAATCAGGCAGAAGGGAAAGCCTGGCAGCAGCACTGGCATGCAGGTGGCTTCAGACACCCCACACATACCAGGCTGCTCAGCCTATTCCTCTGAAAGAATGCTGGTAATCTATTATTTTCCTTTTTTTTTAATGAGGGATGCAGACCTGCTAAACTGGCTCCAAGGCTTCCCAGATCAGCAAATGGATCCAGTGTTTGGGGTTTGGCCTGATGAGTGGGAGTGCTGTGGAGGGATCCTGTAGGACTGGTGGCAGCAGACTTACTTCCCATTCCTAGACCACCTTAAAAAGAAAAAGAAATTATATATATATAAGAAAAAAGAACATTTCTCCTCCTATTTGATATGAGTGCAGCTCTTCCCCAGTGCTCAGCCACATATTAGCAGACTGCTGTTAAAACTGAGTGTACCATTGTCAGGTTCCTCAGCAGCCTCAGACTTGTTGCACTCCCACTCCCAATTAGCAACAGCAGCAGGAATGTTCCCAGACTGTCTGCACTGCCAGAGGAATTGTGACACATGCTTATATTTTAAGAACTAGAAGCCTTCAGGAAGCAACTTTGGGAGGCCATACACACACTCTCCCAAGATTAGAAAGAATCATGCAATCATTTAGTGGCATCCTGGCAATGCACAGCACCTCCCAGGTTTTTCCCATGGCTCTACATGGAATGAAACAACCTCTGGACACTCTCCCCTCACCTGTGCTCTCTGAGCTCTTGAGGAAACAAACACAGATTTTTTTTTTTTTTTTTAATATGGAAATCTTTGGAGGGAACTGTTCTTTGCAGTCAGTGGCAGCATTTTCCCTCTGTCTCACCCTTCTCAGAGCTCCTTAAAGGTTTGCTTTTTTGGCTTTTTTTTTTTTGCTAACTGATATCTTGGGAAGGCTGACCTGGAGCAGAGACTGGACAGAGCTAAGAGAATAAAGTAGATATTTATTAAAAAGCCTCCAGGATCCACCTTGGGCAGGACAAGAGCCTGGGCAGGGCTGCANACAAAACTAAAAGCATCAAAACCACCCTGAGTTTTCTGACACATACCTGCTTTATTGGGCCAGTCCCAACCACTGGAAACATCTGGTTGGATGGAAACCGTCGGAGTGCTCGAAGCTGAAGAGAATGATTGATTGATTGATTGATTGATTGATTGATTGATTGATTGATGGATTGATTAATATCAGTATCTCAAAGCAGTCCAGCAAAACCAGCATGGCCCAATGTGCACCAGGAGCCACTGGGACTCTACAAAGTCTAAGAACCTCACGTGGGAGGTGGCCCTGCCATGGAACTGGATGATCTTTAAGATCCCTTCCATCTTTCCAGGGAGATTCTCCCAAGGAGCACATGTTAGATGATCAGGTACAAACAAATCCTTGGTTGAATGTGTTTCAGACAGGGTTACACATTAAAATTTGGGGATGAGAAGGAGGAAATGAGGGAACTTTTATACCAAGAGAAGAAAATTTCTTCTCTTCAGTCAAATTCAGTTGTAAGTTTGGTTAGGGTTAGTACTGGAGCTAAAGAAAGTTGGTGCCTGCAACTAAACTCACCAAAGGATGTGTGTTTTCTCTAAATATGGCTGTGTTTAGTGCAATTAATGGTAGTTTGGTTCAAAGGAGACCTCATAACCACAGGAACATGTGGGCAGACCTTCCTCATGGCCTCTTTTTTTATTTATATAAATAGCCTATTAATTAACTCGCTCATCCTACCACACTTCAGATGCTGAATATACTTTAAGTCCAGAGACCAAAAGCCCTTTCCTGTTTCGTGGGGTTTCTGTGGTTTAGAGTCATTTTATGGGAAGCATCAGTTTGTACTTAATGGTTCCATTTCTATTTCAAAGCAACATTTTACATTTATTTAAACACCCTGGAAGAGCCTCCCCTTTCTTACCCATGTGAAAGGGATCGCTGTGCACAGTTGGTGAAGGGCTTCTTGTGGCTTGAAGGAAAGGATCCCCAGGGACAGCTGAGGAGCCAAGGAAGGAACCCAGGAGGTCTGGACCAGTTTGCTTGGGGCTACTTCCAAATGGATCAAAGGCAGCGGCTGTGAAAACATATTTGAGAAAATGAAATTATTAACTCGCACCAGGAATGTGCTTCAGGGTAAGGGGATGATGCTGTGGGGAGAGGAACTCTGATATCTGCAGGTAGCAAAGAGGAAACAGCCTGAGACTGTGGGGAGTATCCCAAAATATCCCAAATTCTGGGCACCTAAAGAGCCCCAGAACTTGGTCATGGCAACAAACTGACCCCATCTCTGGTTTCCTAAGGGAGGCTGAATTTAGAGCCAGGCAAAGTGAGTGTTAAAGTATTCAGGCACTTCTGATGGAGTTTTAACTGTCAGTGGAGAGTGGAAGACAGTCTGGAGCTTGGAGTTAGTGCCCTGGTGCAATTCCTGCCATTCCTGCTTCCTCCCAAGATGATTTCAGGCTGGCAAAGGTTATCCATGCTGGGGATAAAAGGGCTTTTACAAACAGCTTTAGAAAATAATGGATATCTTTCTTACATCACTTGTTACAAAAATCCAGTTCTTCTCCAACTCCATTTTTGATCAATTTGTTCAGTTTTCTCTCTTTCATGTAAAACCCCGACAAACTCAACCAAAAGCAACTCCTATAAAGTCACTCAGATTCCTGTCAACAAATTTAAGTTTAAAAGCATCCTGAAAGGTACAACCCCTAGCAGCTCTGCACTGTGGTAATGATGCTACTCATTACTTATGTTACTCAGTCACTACTCTTCACTCATTTCCCAAGCTCTTATCCTTGTTTTCCTGGCTTGGGACTGTGTGGTTCTAGCTCTGCAGAGCTCATAAATCCCTAAATCTTCTCCTGATCTGTTGCTGCACCTTCTGTGTGGTGTGTCTGCAAAACCTCCCCTGGGTGAGAGCTCTCAGACTGAGCCTACAACAGCCACAGCAAGAGAAACCTTCTCCATTGGTACAGGTGACCAATTTCTTCCACTGAAACTTGGATTCTTCTCCTCTCTCTCTTTGCACTTGCTCTGCTTTATCCTTCAAAAGATCCCTCCCCCTAATATCTCTCCAACCCCTCCTGCAGCCTGGTCTTGGAAGAAACACAAATTCTCTATTTCCTAGTCCAGGATCACTCTCACAGCTCTGAACCCTCTAAGATAAAAGAGAAATTTAACTCATAGTGCTGCAGGTCTACCCAAACCCCCAGAGGGGTTTTTTTAAAACCCCAGAAGATTTTTTTTTTAAATCCCAGAGGATTTTTTTTTTTTAACTCATAATCTCCTCCCGTGCACTGTGGGACATGTAATGAGAAAAAAAAAAATGAAGATTTCCAGTGGCTGTGGAGTTTTCCTGTGGAGTCTCCTGTGCTTTATCCCATTTGGAGGTGTGAGGAGCCTCCAAACCCCAAAGCGGTTTGGTGAGGATGCACCAGCTTGGAGCAGAGGAGCTGCTTGGGATCCCCACATGAAAGGAAGGATCCCCCAAGAGCAGATCCCCCAAAGGGACCCTCCAAACCCCGAATCACAGAATCACAGAATTTCTAGGTTGGAAGAGACCTTCAAGATCATCGAGTCCAACCCAGCTCCAACACCTCAACTAGATTACGGCACCAAGTGCCACATCCAGTCTGTTTTTAAACACATCCAGGGATGGTGACTCCACCACCTCCCTGGGCAAACCATTCCAGTACTTTACCCCTCTTTCTGTGAAAAACTTTTTCCTAATATCCAACCTGTATTTCCCCTGACATAGCTTGAGACTGTGTCCTCTTGTTCTGTCAGTTGCTGCCTGGAGGAAGAGACCAACCCCCAGCTGTCTAAAACTACCCTTCAGGGAGTTATAGAGAGTGATAAGGTCACCTCTGAGTCTCCTTTTCCCCCCTCTTGGCAAAGCCACCATTACCTTCTCCTACCCTCGGGGACGGGGACGGCGACGCCGAAGCCGCCGAGCGCCGCGGGGTGGAGTGCACGGATCCAGGTGCCCCCACCTGGAAAACCTCCTCGGCAGCAGCTCCGCCGGGGCTCTGGGAGGTGCTGCCCACCCCAAACAAATCATTCAGCAGGTCAGAGTTAGAGGGGGCAGCGCTGGGCTGTGAGGGAAAGCTCTTGCTGGTGGGGCTGCCATCCAGGCCCAGCAGGTCCACGTCTTCAGGGGGAGGTGCTGCTGCTGCTGCTGCTGCTGCTGCTGCTGCTGGAGGCTCTTGCTGCTTTTTGCTGTGTTTGGGTGTCCCGTGGGGCTTGTCACCGCTGGCGTTGCTGTGCTGACTGGAAAGGGACAAGAGTTCGTCATCTGACTGTTCGCTTTCCTCATGCACCAACGCTGCTCGATCCTCTGAGGTGGGGTGAGAGCTACTTTTGTCAGATTTCTGATCTAAATGATGATTGGAAATAAAATTAGGCAGCTGTTAGTTTGGTCGTTGCGAAAGGTCCCGTAAAAGAATCAGCTTACAAGCAGAACACAAAGCTGAGAACAGCACAGCGGCATTTTGGCTAAATTGATTTTTTTTGCTTTTTAAAATAAAAGCTGGCAAATTTCTTCCCCAAAAGGGTTTTGGAGCCCTGGCACAGCTGGGGTCCCCATCCATGGGTGATGTGGCACTTGGGGACATTGTCAGTGGTGGCCTTGGCAGTGCTGGGGAATGGTTGGACTTGATGACCTTAAAGGTCTTTTCCAGCCTAAATGATCCCATGATTCCTTTGCCAAGATGAACCTAAATTTTCTCATCAAGGCTTATTTATTTCAAGTTTTAGCACGAAGGAGGCCTGGGGTGAAGGTTCACCCTAGAACTGTGTCAGCAATGGTCCCACAGAGCTCAGCTTGAAGAGGATGTTGTAGGACATCCCCACTCCATTGCAACATCAGGGCGTGCCCAGCAACAGCTCTGTGGTCTGAGAGCAAAAGTGGGATCCCTCAGCCTCACTCCGTGCTCCAGGCAGGAGAACAGGAATTCTTTGTGTTCTCTGAGGCAGATTTGACTCTGAAGAGCAAGCCTTGCCTACCTTGCCAGCTGAGGGAGGAGAAGAATGCACTCTGCCCGACGTTCCTGATGTTGTCCTGGGGGGAATCCGTGGCACCTCTGCCTGCAGCACAGAGCAGCAGAGAGGTGGCATTAAACAAAACCCAGCTCAGCATGAAGAAATCATGGAGAGGGAATAAATCCCTGCAGCCCTTACCTGCCAAAGCAAGAGTGTCCTGGTGCTCCTGGTGGGAGGAGAAGAGAATGGAGGGATTGATGTCTTTTGTGGTGAAGTTCTCCCATGGGGGAGTTAATTCAGTTTGTCTGTCTGCAGACTGTATTTCTATGTCCAGTATAACATGAAAGAGCTGAGGGTATTTGTCTGGAGAGTCACAGGCATCCAGCTCAGGCCTAAAGGGGACAAAAGTGGTCCAGTTTAAAAGGGAGGAATATTTCTGGAAAGCTATAAAAAGGCTTTCAGTGTATTCAGGCTTTTTCATATTTCATCTGTGACTGTTCTGCCTCAGCCTTCATCAGGCTTTTATGCATCAGGTTTGATTAATGTTCAGCTTCAAACACTCACTTGGTGAATTTGAGAGTGGTTGTTCCCAGGGCTATGAATCCAGTGTGAAATTGAATTTGGAATATTTGTGTGTTGGTCATCTGAAAAGGAAAAAAAAATCAAAGAGAACCAGACTGAACAAGGGCTTAAATACAGGAGTTAGTTAAGTCTACCCTTAGTTAAGTCTTAACTGCTGCATAACTGAATTCATTCTGCTTGTTCTACAGGCAGTATTTCCTTCTCAATATTCCCAAATATTCCCAATATTTCCATCTGCCTTCAACCCTGCTGCTGCAGCCTCTGTACAGCAGAAAGCCTGCAGGAACAAGCCTTCTTTCCCTGCTTCTCTTTATTTCTGGGGTCTGCTTGTCAGTTTTGAAATGAAATGAATATATTGGAGCAACAGGTTTGTGTCCCAAAAAATACAAAACCATTTCACTTGGAGTCGAGGCCTCAGGGAAATGTCATCTACACAGCAAAAGGCACCAATAATGAGTGGAGAGGAGGAAAATATTCACTCTGCAACTTGAATGTTCAAGTTTCAAATCTATCCTCAGGGAAATGTCATCTACACAGCAAAAGGCACCAATAATGAGTGGAGAGGAGGAAAATATTCACTCTGCAACTTGAATGTTCAAGTTTCAAATCTATCCTCAGGGGAATGATGGAGATTCCATGGTTAGCCAGCCCTTAGTTCCCCACAGGAGAAGTGAAACCTGCTCCTACCTTGGCTTGGAGGCGTCCCCCGATGGTTGATCTCATGTGGTAGACAGAGACAACAACATCTCCATGGACGGTGGCTCCCAGGGGGATCAGGACTTTCCCCTCCTGCACACGGTATTCTCTTGGAGGGGAACAGGAGGAAAAGGAGAAGGGTTAAGCTCCCTTCTGCCACGTGTCCACATCAAAGCTCTCACCTTCTTCAGGCCCAGCGAGGAGGAGGATTCAGTGTTCTGCTTGGTTAAAGCAAAAATATTCCACAGGGCGAACCAAGAGAGCACTGGATGGTCTCTAGGAAGGTATCCCACCTCCTGCCAGCCTCAGATCCTGATGTGTGTGCACTTATCCCATTCCTGACCACAGATCCTGATGTGTGTGCAGTTATCCCATTCCTGACAACAGATCCTGATGTGTATGCAGTTATCCCATTCCTGCCAACCCCAGATCCTGATGTGTGCACACTTATCCCATTCCTGACAACAGATCCTGATGTGTATGCAGTTATCCCATTCCTGCCAACCCCAGATCCTGATGTGTGTGCAGTTATCCCACTCCTGCCAACCTCAGATCCTGATGTCTGTGCAGTTATCCCATTCCTGATAACCTCAGATCCTGATGTGTGTGCAGTTATCCCCTTCCTGATAACCCCAGATCCTGATGTGTGTGCAGTTATCCCATTCCTGACAACAGATCCTGATGTGTGTGCACTTATCCCATTCCTGATAACCCCATATCCTGATGTCTGTGCAGTTATCCCATTCCTGACAACAGATGCTGATGTCTGTGCAGTTTTCCCACTCCTGCCAACCTCACACTCCCTCTGATCATTTATTTCACCCCTAGCCCCAGCCCTCAGCGAATATCTTCATTTCCCAGCAGCCAGGCGATGCCTGCAGCTCGGATGTCCCACAGCAAAGTGACAGAGGCTGCTGAGGAGGGCAGGGGGGTGGCAGGAACTCACTTCATCCTCTCGTACTCCTGGGAGGTGGTGAGGATGCGCGTCTCCCCGCTCAGGATGTCGCAGAAGGGCCGGCAGCCGTTGCGCTGCTTGTTGAAGCAGGGCACGGGGCTGAGGGTCACTGACTTGATGGTGAGTGGTTTGCAGTGGGGGATGACAGGTTTGTCTGCTATTAGGTCACAGATGTACCCTATGTACCTGCAGGCAGAGAAAACCAGGCCTGAAATCTCTGTTTCTTGAGTTTCACACTCTAAATCTGCCTCAAAATCCTGCAGCAGTGCCATTCTTGCAGAGGCCCAGGACTGGAGTTTCCATGTGCTCCAACATCCCTGCAGCTGGCCCAGAATCTGCATTTCCAGCTCTGTTTCTGCAAGGAAGCAGCAGGAACTGGCCCAGAATCTGCATTTCCAGCTCTGTTTCTGCAAGGAAGCAGCAGGAACTGGCCCAGAATCTGCA